>JAJEKB010016164.1:0-50167 GCA_022393335.1 Macrotrachela quadricornifera | reverse complement strand
ACAACATAAAATTATCTGATTTGTTTTGACAAATAAGAAAGTTATACGAATTTACTATCCTAACAAACATTTGGGATATCCTGTAAATCAGTTCGAATCTTAAAAGATTTTGAAAACTGTATTCAAATCTAGAATTTTTTGAAATTTAGTATGATACCTTGTTTTAGAGAGTATTCTTTAGTATTCTAAAAGCATGTCGTGTTGGGTCGCAGAAGCATCCTATCTTTATCTATTTTCTTATAAAAGTATTTACTATGAATAGAGACTCTTAGTAAAAACGAATTATTGAGGAATGAAAATGGATGAATGGAAGGATGAGTGTGTTTTCTTCATCCTCACTCTGGCCAACCCATGTTCATCGATCTATCCATTTACGATTAGTCACAGCACTGTTTAATTATACACTAAGATCGCTTGAGTATCACCTCTTCTATGACGATTGTATGCATTATGTTAGCTGGATCGGTATGGGCACTAAGACAATATGCAACAAAAAATATGTAATTCTACTTCTTAAGAGAAGTTGCACCTCTGTGTGGACCAAATATTAATCAATTAGGTTATAATAGCACGTTTATTAATGTTAGTGATTCAACCAGATCCTAATCATGCTATAAAAAAAAGGTTTTCGGAGCTTGTAGAGCTTTAAAATCTAAAAATCTTGAATAATAAATTTTTCAGAAATCTTTTGCTTTAATGAAGAACACTTCAAAATGTTTCAACGAGAAAAAAATTCAAGACCTTTCAGACTTCGGAGTTTTGTGCTGCACTTTGCCTAGTGATTCTTTCATAGTTTGTTTTTCAAAGAACACAGCTAGAAATAAAATTTGAGACCATGTTTCGATTTCTCGTGAGACGGTAGATTGAATCATATTAAAGATCATAGTAGTCTATAACTGTATTCGTATGGATTTATCGAAATCATAATCCGTATGTGAGCAAAAGTCTTACGAGACGATCTGTCAGAAGGTGGATCAGTTTCATATAGGGTTAACTGATGTTAAATTGTTTGTTTCAGAATGTTTTAGCTCAAATAAAAGATGATATCAAAATCTTATAAATCCAAAATATTACGACTTCTTTTATGTATTTGAAAAAACGCTGAAGATAACAATTTTTTGCATTTTTTGATTACATCATAAAAGCTCAAAATAGATAGAGTTTCAAAAGGTTTCAGAAATTTAATTCATTTTTTTTTTTGGAATCCATGGTTCGATAAGGTTAGAGGTATATTACTAGAAAAATATCCCCTATTCGACATACACTTAGTCGCCCTGTTAAGACACTATGGATTACTAAAAGTTATTGTAATCATAATTGGCAAAAGACATTTTATAAAGAACTCTTTTTTTGAATTTTTTTAGACTTTTCCTGGCTTGAAGCGATCAAGAGACACGAGAAAAACCTGTAAAAAACATCTTTTGAGCTTTTATGATGGAATCAAGAAATGGAAAAATTGTTATCTTCAGCGGTTTTTCAAATACATCAAACAAGTTGTGATATTTTGGAATTACATGATTTTGATATTATCTTTTGTTTGAGCCAAAAAAATTCTGAAACAGACAATTTAACACCAGTTAACCCTATATGAAACTGATCCATCTTCTGACAGATTGTCTCGTAAGACTTTTGCTCACATATGAATTACGATTTCGATAAATACATATCAATACAGTTATAGACTACTATGATCTTTAATATGATTCAATCTACCGTCTTACGAGAAATCGAAACATGGTCTCAAATTTTATTTTTAACTGTGTTCTTTGAAAAATGAACTATGAAAGAATCACTAGGCAAAGTACAGCACAAAATTTTGAAGCCTAATAGGTTTTGAAATTTTTCCTCGTTGAAACATTTTGAAGTGTTCTCTCTTGAAACAAAATATTTCTGAAAAATTTTTTATTCAAGATTCTCAGATTTTGAAACTACAAATTCTGAAAGTTTTATCGAAATCTAAAAGCTTTTTTTGTATAGTATGGTTAGGATATGATGAAAATAGCCTATGTAATAAATCTAGATCCTCATGATGTATTATTCTATTCAACCAACCCATAACCTATACTACATGCCCAGTTTCATGCCGAGCGGTTGTAATTTTTCTCTTCTTACAAGCATCGAAAGACTATTTGTTATGGCTTTCGAACCCTCTGAACAGTATGCCATTGGTTTAACAACAGGTTTTGTCTTTCTCTATCAATCATCTTTGTGCGCCTAAGATGGCTAAAAGGCTGGCAGTGTGGTTTTATAAAACAGTACCATCTTCTATTCAGTTGCAGCTGATACCACTGGTATATTCACTATTATAGTTGATCTTGTTAACGGCTCATCCGGATTTCATATAGGTCTGATGCTTAGTATATGTCTGTTGTGGAATACTAATCTTATACTGGTGTCGTTACGGTTTTACAAAGCGATCTGAAATACATGGAATCTCGACTAATTTATTCGTTTATTTCAAATTGGATCGAAAATCGCATAATGTTAGTGGAGGTCAATGGCGATGACCTCAATGAAGTTCTGGTCGACAGGCCATTTTTGAACACGGTGCTTTTTGTTTTGCTGATCAGTAACGATAAAAGTCTTATACTGATAAGTCTAAGAGGCAATGATGAGTTTGTAGCATTTGAGTAATGTGTGAATTGGCTGACTCGTTCACCAACGGCAATTATTCTCTCAAGCTATTCATTCCATTATCAGACATGGTATTCATCAAAGATATACCTGTATACATCAGTGAATGATACGAATCTCTCATCATCATCATCAACAAATGTAATATCTAGCTCTCAAAAACGCATTCCACCAACGATCAATAACAAATGGATCCAAATAATATCAACACCAGGATCTCTAGTCGTCTTAGATATTAATGATTGGGTTTTTATCATGCTATGTAAACAACCTAGGTATCATGTATCGACAGACACAAATGTTCTTTATGGCATTGTTACAATGATAATCATCAATCAAAACACCATGTATATAAGTAGGGGTTACAGAGTGAATGTTGGAGTTCATCCGTGCCCTTTGTATTCAATTGAAGCAACAAGTTTAGATGGCGTTTCTGTTCTTGCCTGTTTGAACTGCTCATCGAATAGTTTCTGTCTGTTGGAGGGCTTGTATAAGTTGATGGCATCTTTCTTGTTCCTTGTCTCAAGCTAATGTTTATCCTTGTTCGTCCGATATGGATAATTTTGAAGATATTCTTCTACATATTATGTTCTCATTAGAGTTGAGTGCTCGCAGTCTGCTTGTGTCACCTATTTTCTGGACATTGATTCTATTGCTAATTTTTATGGTATTACTTGTTTGTTTAGCATAGCTTAACATTTGTGTTCAACTGGATGGGCATCATCAATGGCGAACAACGATCAAAAATGCCTTTCAGACAACTGACCTTGTTGTGATTAAAATATTGTTTTCAAATGATGTCTATCTCTGGAAACTGATGTACGTCAAAAGTGAGGTAACTATTTATAATCTTGCTTTTGTCAGTGTACTCTCCATGAGTGCCATGATCTATGTATTTTTCAATGTCCTAGATGAGTCAATATCCCAAAAACAGAGTTGAACTGTTAACGTTTGTGTACAACCCAACACTTCGAGAGTATGGGGTAGAGTGAAGTGATGATCATCACTCTCATCGTCACCCATCCAACCACAATAATCTTTTATGTTTTAACGGATTATATTGTATTATTTTTATTTATTGGCTGATATACAGCTTCCACTTTCGCAGAATTTTGTTTTGTCTGCACCAGACATTTATTTGTCTGTTTCGTATTTCGCGGAATTTTTTTATAGAATAGGATTAGTATGCTGGAAACAACAGGTGCAATATTGATTGTCTATTTCTTAACTGATTGTACTTAGTGCTTTCTAGCTACTAACGATGTGGCTTAATGTATCACCTGTGCAATAGAATTAAATATTAGAGACATCATCATGACACTACTTCATTTTCAACGCAAGCAATGATCAGAGTTACTATTCTTTGTTTTGTTTTCATTCTTCTATGGCAAGTAATACTGATATTTGTATTAACATTCTTCTAACCTTCTATGATCTTTTATTTTAGGACTACAGGTTTGATGTTCGATCTTCTGTTCGACATGTTCTCTTATTCATTTCTTTCTTAACTAGTTCAAGCGACTCCTCATTTTTGTTATGGAATGTCTCAATACGATCGATGTTCGACGAACGCTGCTTGTCACTGTCTTCATATTGTAGGTGCCGCTCCCAATACTGGTATTTGTGGCATGGACCATTTAGTTTTTACTAAGCTGGATTCATGTCTACCACCTGATAATCGATGTTTGAATTATACGGATACTTGTGTCTATCACCCTCGGTATTACGATCTTCCCGTTTGTTTCCCAAAGTCGATGCTTGATCCACGCCTTTGTCCATCTACGGCAGGTATGAAAACAATCAGAGATCTATGGGTTCGTGTTGGATTCAAATATTTTAGAAATATGTTGTTGTATCATAGAGCATGGTACAGACACTATTTCAAACGAAACTTTTGTATAGCATTCAAAGCACTGAGAAGATCTATTATTAGGATCGATTCATGTCTGATATTGTGGTCAAAAGGAACGTTAAAACGTACAGAACACAACTCTTTGAAGAATGAAATCTCGCTAAAGCAAATCTATCATCATTTGATACCTTGGTCTCTCTAGTGCTTGGTAGTCACAAATATATCTTTGCGGCTTCACTCGAAACTCCGATTTATAGAGTTCCGAAAATTTTTTTCAACCCTTTGAGGACGGATGGGTTATTTTTTATCCACCTGTTATTCAGTAGAGAAAAGAAGTGTTTTGTTCACATTAAACTATTAAATCTGTAAAACCATTAAGGTCATAAACAATGGCATGTGTCATCGCATACTTTTCTTTTCTTCTCTCATAAATTCTCTTTAAATATCCTGTTTTTGCTGCTAAGGTACAGTAACGTCATAATTTCTTTATTCTTCTTTGATCTTTTGTTTTCCGAGAATATTCTCATTCTCAATTGAGTTTATATACGCCCGTTCTCATGGAAAAATTTACGTTGTTCTTAAATTTGTAAAGCATATCGTTTTAGTTTCAATAGCGGAGTCTCTCTGCTCGGGCATTGAACGAATAAGTTGTGTAAGATCCCCTTCTAAAGATACATCTAAACTGGTATCATGAAAAACTGACCTTAATGTCGACAATAAAACGCATTTGATTGTGACGGTAAAAAGAAGATGTGCTTATTCTAGCACCAAAGAAGTAGATTTTCGATCCAACATCGAATATTTTACTTCTAAATTGTCATTTTGTCTACGACATAAAAGAAAATGTATTTTTGATTATCGTAAGAATTTTATGTAGCCGTTTTGAATTAAAATAAAATAAAACGGTTAAAAAAACATTTTTGCTAAGCATTTAATTACATTCTAAATGAAAAAGTTTAGTTATCTAGGTAGAATATTAGAAAATGATAAGCACATAAATAATTTTTGTAAAATGAATAGACCTAAGTATACCAATAGAAAATTTAAATGCACATTTATTCTATTAAGAGAGCTTTGATTATTTTTCGTGGTCGTCCTCGTTTTCGTTTTTCACTAACAGATACATCCTTCGCTGGTGCAGATGGTTTGGAAAGTTTAAGTCTAAATCCATACCAGTTACCTGTTTGGAAATATATTCTTTGAAAAAGTTTGAACAATTGCAAAATCCATTTTTTCATTCTAATCCATTGTCTAATAAAGTTACTTTCCATATTCCAAGTTGAAGATCTTCAAATTGCTTAAATGATGTTCGTTTTTTCTTTTTATACTTTTAAATTTCATTTTCTGTAACACTCTCTACTATACCAGCTGGTATGTAATAATCGGTTAAATTTTTTTATTAGATGAAATCTGTAATACTGATTTAGAGGATTTTGCAAAATGATATGTATCAGTCCATTTTTTAAGTGTTATTGTTGGTTCTGTTGAAAGCATAATCGGATCCGTTTGGTTCTGATTCCGAGGTATAGACCATTTATGTACAATATCATTTGCAATTGCAAGAAATCTTGATAATGCATGTTGTTCTCTAAACGTATGTTCATCTTTGATGACTTTATTTGTTGCTTCTAATGGATTATTAGTGCTTGGTGTCAAGGTACTGTATCCTTCATACTATAAATCAAGAGTTTTTAACCATTCGTTTTTGAAATATTCTGTAAATTCTTTTTCAATTTGTTTTCCATTTCCTTACAAATAAGGACGATGCATTTCGAAACACAACTTTTAATTCACATAACTGTAATTTATCAACATCATCTAGTATATCATATTTTATTGCACCATCAGTTATTTCTCAATATTCGATGTATATGAGACCAACACATAATGATACCAGATCCGTCAACTATAAGAACTTCAGATTTAAAATTTGTTTCAGTTATTCGTTTAATACCATTAGAAATAATTTTAAACATAAATTCGAAGTTGTATTTCTTCTTCATCGCCACAGACAGCTAAACCAAATGGATGAAACTGCCGATCACAATCACTGGGACCGACTACCAAAACAAGATTTCCTTGATAAATCAGTTTATAGGTGACATTTGCATGTACATTTGTCGAAGTTGAAGCAATTCTAATCAATCTTTCTATTGATAAAAGGAATCTAAATTTGTTGGTATCATCTACGAAATCTTCATCATCATTATCATTAGTATCATCTACATAACGAATGTAAAAGAAAACGACAAATATTTCATCATCAGATTGTGATATTGTTAATCTTTCTTAACATCAAAATTCTAATTCTTCTAAACTTAAAGTGGTAGGCTCAAACTTTTCCTTACGTAATTGTGTGAAGTAATTGTCCAATTGGCTACGTGTTATATTAATGTTTTCCTCTCGTAACACTTAATAGATTTGCTTGGGTTTCAGTTTTAAATCGAACAATTCTTTTATTTTGGGCTTCATTTCTTCCGAAAAAATATGGCGTTCGCTTGAAATAGTGTGGATGTGTTCGCTTTTCTTCACAAAATAGTATAACTTTATCATAATCATGTTGATAGTAAAGGTGAACTGCAGCATCACACTGCTTTCCATTAAATGGAACTCCATTACAGCGATAATAAACCTTGACTCCAACTTGACCTTTATTAGTGTAATACTAACTCCATCGTCCTTCTTTTTTGATTGCTATTTGAGCTTCACTATCATTAGAAAAGCTTGTCTCTTCCACCCGATCCAAATCCATTTCGTCATCAAATTCCTATGAGCTTCTGTATTGTTGTATTTCCACGAAACTTGCCATTGTCGTATGTTACTGTTGAAAGGTGATTGATTTATCAGTTCAGTACAACATTTTATCTTTATTTTTGAAACGGTCGCTCTTTATAGACCTCTACATGAACATGCTAATTAAAAAAACCAACAATACTTGAAAGGAGACATGATGAGGGAGAAAATACCTGAACGGTATCACAAGAGAAAAACGGCTGAAAAATACGTTAGTAATGGAAAGGAAAGAAACGAAGATATATATGTATATTGTGTGAATCATCTGTATATCGGCAGAACAGAGGAAAAAAAGAGGGAAATATTCAATATAAGTGAATTCCACTATTTACGTATTATTAATTTGTTTTCTTATATAGAAATTCAATTTTTTAACTTGATAATTAAATATTTTACATGTATATTAATTATTAAACTTGACGAAAAATTTTCCTACTGAGAAAAACTAATTTAATTGAGCATGCATCTGATTTACTGAGAATATGTAAATTTTACTTAGCAAAAATGTATTACCCAAAAGAAATTCCGTCCTCAAAGGGTTAATATCAGACAAAAAATATATGCTTTACTTATACATATACTTTTTATTGATGAATAGCAACGAACATTACAGCTACAATAACTACGATTAGACCCGAAACTACAACTACAAGTAGACTTACCATTACAGCAGAACCTACAACTACAGCTGAACCTACAACTACAACTGAATCGACAACTACAACTGAATCGACAACTACAACTGAATCGACAACTACAACTGAATCGACAACTACAACTGAACCTACAACTACAACTGAATCGACAACTACAACTGAACCTACAACTACAACTGAATCGACAACCACAACTAGACTCACAACAACAACGGGCCCTATAACTACAACAACTGCAAGTAGACCTCAAAGTACACTAACAACTTGGTATACAACCGCATCAACTACAATTACGCTCACAAGTACAACAACCACAAGGAATACTAACACAATCACGAGTAAGTGACTTAGCCATTTTAAAAGAGTGCAACACACTAGAACCAAGAAATCACAGTGAAATTGTAATTTTCATAGAACATTTATCTTCGCAGTCGTCTATGCTTTTTGAATGCTTTCAAGGGAAAAAGTGTGAGTTATATTGACGATTTAATGATAAGTTTTAGACGTCTATTTTCATCGTATCATTTTTCCTTCGGTTTTTTTTATTAAAATGTAGATGGATGAAAATAGAATAGATGGAGTTTTTCCAAATAAGGATTATTTAAAGTGAACTTCCGAGAGGAAAGACGGTATTTTAATATCTGAAAACATTCACGAAGAAAGGACACCAACTATCCAGTTCCTTTTGAGTCAAGATTATGTGCATTATGTAAACCTCAATGGATTATGAAGACTTTGAAATGCGTATGGAGGTTTAAACTGAGAAAAAAAGAGAAAATTATCTCTGAAATTGAAAGTGTGCTTGTCGACAGATTATAAATCATGTTGCAAGCTCTTCGATGTTTTGTTTACGAGTGGTATAATCTTTATTTGCCGTCTGAAAAGTGTCTAAAAGGAGGTTTTTGGCTGATTTTGCGAACAAATTTTAGTCGTGAATCTTGTTCCATTTCATTTATCACCTGAAAATAGAAAGAACCTGTAATGTAATTTCGTTCTATGACTAAAGCTAGCACACGCAAGTCATAGAACTATATTAATAGCACTTGCCTATTAGAAAAAAGGATGAGTTTTTATCATGATAGTTTGAAATTTTAAGTTCACAATCATTCTCAATTAAAACATAAAAAAAACATACGAAGTTTCGCGACGGGCAGTCTTTAGAGTGTTTTTGTTCGATGCAATTATGCTTGTTTAAAAATAAACTAGTGTTCTGAAAGCTTGTGGAAAACTGATTAACCCATACATAGAATGTTGATTTGTATATCACTTCATTTCGCAGAAAAATGTTAAATTCTGAAATCATCCTAAAAAAATTGCAGTTTTTGAAATTCCATAATGTTAGCTATGCTCAGTATTCTTTAAAAATAAATACCGCAATCTCCTCATGAACACTAGAAAAAACGATTTTCGATTTTCAACTTGAAACTTTGAATAGTGACAGACTTTAATAAGAATAGTTTATTGTAAATATCATTGAGATTTTGTCATTTTCTTTTATCCTAAAATAAGAACATCGAATCTGGTAGTTTATATAAACAAGTTATTCATAACTGTATTTTAGAATAGGAACGACGAAAAATCTGAAACATTCACAGTAAACTATTCTCATTAAGGTGCATCTTTGTGCAAAGTTTCAAATCGAAAATCAGTTTTTCTGGTACTCCTGGGAACACCATGATTTTTACTTAAACATACCATAAAAGTGCAGTATCTCCGTAGCAATAAGCTAGTGGCCTAAACTTTCTTCAGGGCATTCATAATTAATTACGATCTACATAATGTACATAGTCTCTGTTCAAAAATCATTGCACAGTTGGTGCTCTTCTCCCATCGGTTGAGAGTGAAAATATTGCATTGACCTCGCATTCTTAGTTCTTTCGAATAAGATTTATATTTTTTCGGAATTCACATAAATTTTCGAAAAAAATGATGAGTGTAAGTTTTAATTCGACATTTTGGGCCCCCCTCCCTTTCTCTCCCGATTACGGACCATAGTAACGGAGGGCCTCCATTACAGAGGAACCCTCATTACAGACCTTAGCAACCTATTATATAAATAAATGTTTTTCATTAGTATAAAAAACATAAAGATATGTGAGTTTCACATTTTAACTTCAGAAGAGCTGTGCTAATAAGCTTTCTTTGTCTGATTTAGGTTGAAATTCTAAAAAGCTTTTTAGAAAAGGACGAGTCGCCCGGAAACCAATAAAAAAGAGATTGATAATCAGATGTTGAACAGAGCCACAAAAATCCTATGAGTATAAAAGCTTAATAAGTTTATGAAAATACAATATTGAAAAATCCGAGAATGGTATGAAATAATTGATATTGATCGACCTAAAGACAACTATTTCAAACAGTTTCTAGCCCATAGATGAGAATAACATACTAATTCTATCAACCGATGTACGATGAACTATTATATTCAGGAAGACCAAAGCTTTATTCTACTGCGGAAACTATCTCAAGAATCCTTCAGAATATATGGGTCTTTTAGAATATTTATTGTCTCTCCACTTGATATCCTCGTTGACCTTCACTCTCAAACAAAACTACTTGGTTTAAGTAATCTCATTCAATTTCTATCAGGAGATGATATTTTGAATTTTCCATAGCTATATCCTATTTTTCTGTATTAACAGGTGATGCAAAAGTTCTGCTTTAACCTTTTCAGGGTCAGTGAAACAGATGCATCCCACTTTTTTGTTTTTTAATCACAGAACTATTATCTTTTTTTGAAAATAAGTCGCTTGGATAGAATTTTTACGACTTTTGAAATGAAAGTGATAAAGATCTGCGATTTTTCGTTGTTGAATAGAGCACAGCAGGGTACGCATTACTATGAAACTTACCATTCCCCGAGTGCATGGTTGATCTTAATTTCTAAACACCGAAACAAACAGTCTGGATCGAGATCCATAACTTTAGACCAACCTCAGGACTGTATCTTTTATGACTCCGAAGTTATATGCATTCTTCGTAAAAGTATCAGCTTCTAATCGGTCATTAAGGATTGCCCAAACTCGAACTAAACACCGTTAGATATCTCAGCCTACCTAAAAACCTACATGTCAAATGTTTTATAAATTTTTGCTTGTATTCAAGTATTAATAAATATCTTTATATAAAACACATATGACTCTCGAATTATAAGCGATACAGACCTAGAAGTGGTGAAAAATTATAGATTTCGGTTCAAACTCTTGATTCCACTATTTAGAAATCAAAATTCTTCATCCTCTAAGGAACTTCAGTCTTCTAGAGTTTGCATTCAAAGATTTATCATGAAATACATTATTTGAAGGCTCGCTTATTTCATAGTAATACATGCCTTGTTGTGCTCTATCCAACAACGAAAATTGTAGGTCTCTATCACTTTCCTTTCAAAAGTTATAAGAATTCCATTCAAGCGATTTATTTTAAAAAATGGATAATAACTCATCTTTCTCGCATTCTTAAACCTTTTGTATAAATTGTACTCATCTTGCTTGCTATAAATAGGTACGTCACCCTCAAGAAGTATCCCAGTATTGTTGACTTGATTCTCGCGCATGATAATCTGGATCAAAGCCTATCTGATTGCACCATAATCACCGGAAAAAATATACCATCCAAAACGTGGCCTTGAAAGGGTTCATTTGCTTTTCGTCTCTGTATCGTGTATAAAGATCGTAAACTCTTGATTCTTTTTTGTGTCAGAAAGAGCAATGTGTTTACTACAAAGCTGTATGGGAAAATATCTCATTCAAAATGGTTATCAAATACTAAGAGACTTGAACAACAAGTTGCACTGAAAAGATTTTTCGTAGCACTGCGGTTGAGCGTTGGAAACATGCGAAAATAAAATTTTCATATCATTAGCTGAGTTCGAAATCGGCATTTTTCTAATATTCCATGTTAGTGCAAACATGTTGCAATTAATGAATGATTTCGAAAAATAAGATTTGTTTTAACGCTGAAGTTAGCAGACATCGTCTAGTTTGTATGCAATTAAAGCTGGTTGAATCCTCTAAAAAACCACATGACATAAAACAGAATACAGGATATTTATTAGCTATTATAAGAAAAACTTCATTAAAGATGATAAACGAAAAATCAAATCTTAAGCAAAACTATTGCCTCTGAAGCCAATGATCTTGTAACTAGAATATTTTGGTATGGCTAGAAAGCTCGAGTCGCGTTGATCAGAGTCGATACTACGTATCTCAAAATGTCAAAAGTCAAATGAAAAAAACATCAAAATAGTGCACTTTTCCAGTACAATTTGTTCTTAAAGCCAGTGACGGGTTTAATGAGGTGCTGGGAGCGATTGCCCCTGGTTTCAAAAAACATTTTCGAGTTTTTTCAGCAGAAAAAAAAGATCTAAAATTGCATCGGTACTGTTTCAGAGGAAGTATAAAATATGTTTTTTGATCAAAAGCGCCTCTCCCCTCCGCCTTTCCATTGAATTGTCTTCACTCAAAAAATCTACATCCATCACTGCTTAAAGCCTTTTACTATTTGATAACCATTCTGAATGAAATATTTTCACACACAGTGTTATAGTAAACACTTTGTTCTTTCTGACACAAAAATGAATCAAGAGTCTATGATATTTATACACGATACATGGATGAAAAGAAAATTAATGCAGAACTTTTGTATCACCCGTTACGTAATAAAAGTTACTCATTTAGAATGTATACAGATTCACCATATTTACATATCTTAATTCTCTTAAGGGTTGTGTTCATAGCTTTTTCTCTAATTGTGGCGGCTATCATCGGATAAACTCTGTCCTATGTAATAATCAAGTATGCTCTGTAGTCGCGAAAAAATATTCATTGTCTGAAAAGATTTTCTCTGAGCAGAGATGTAATGGTGTTCTATCCACGTATTCTTACCAATAGAATCCATGTCGACGTCTTAGCCAATTGATATATCAATACTAGCCTATGCTCAATATCAAATAGAGAGTTATGCAAAAACAGAGAGGATGCATTAGGCAAGATGTCCAGAAGGACAATGATCCATTGCAGAATATTCTACACTCGCGAACTTTACGAGAAGTAAAAAAACACATCGTCAATACCATTATGACTTACATATTCTTCAATCTTCAGTTGATGCATTAGTCCTATGGATGAAACCTAGAAAGGAAGAATGGTATATGTCGAACTACCTTCTAGCGAACAAAAAGTTTCAAACTAATATTCTTGAAAGAAAAATTGTTGGTGAAATAATAGACATTGATCATTATTTCATGTAAACTAAAGCGAACCACTCAGCTAAAAAATTGAATGTAATATTGAAAAGAAAGTTACTATTGACTTAAATAATCTGTCGATTATTGACAAAGCAGCTTGCCTCGGCAATGCATGTGTGAAAATAGTAGAGAACATTTCTTTTCATATACCAACATATAAGACATGACAAAACAAACTGTGATCGATAGATAGTATACGTATGAGACATCGTCTCCCTCGAAAGTTTTGCCAATTTCTAAATGTTTCCATGCAAGAATTGTAATAGAATCGGTATTGTCTGGAAAGTTTTTGGAAGCGTATCTGAATCGATAGCCTGATATTTTTGCGGGATTAGAATCGGAATCGCGGTTCTCGCTTCCAACTTCAATGTCCATACGGAATCATTTAGATCTAGCCATACGATTAGATCAGATGATGGTGACTGTTTAGATCTATGAGTAGCTAGTTCAAGATCGATCAGTAGATTTAATAGTACGTTTATGACAGGATGAAGATGACAACTAGTCCTGCGACCGTGTAAGAGAATACATTTCACACAAGAAGATCAGTACTTCAAATGACTGAATACAGAAATCAGATGGATCGTAGTTGGAATTAGTTGCCGAAGAAATCGTCAGTGTAAAAAGTCTATGAACAATATTAATGACTTCTAGGGATGTAGAAACTGAGTAAAAAAATATGCTGATAGTACCATCAATTGTGCTCATCACTTACAGTTCTTCTTATAATATGATCATTAATTGTGATAAGGTGATCTCATCTCAGATATCAGCGTAACGAGAGCACAAAATAAAAAAATCGTATGCACACACATGGTCTACGCTTGATCTAATTGCGTGACAGAAACAAGGTTGTAACAATAACACATTTTTAATCGTAAATTGTACTACAAATCAGTGTTTTTAGTATCTATCGGAATACAAGACAGTGTTTGGATAATTTCTACAAATCGACCAAATTTTCTAACAAAGTGAAGCAATTTGTTAGAACTTGAGACAATCGCTATTAAAAAATAATATTACTTCATCTGTATTTTCGGACCGCTACAATCAATTTCTCAGCAGATTCCTCTAGAAAACAGATAATGGATGACAAAGTGTGCGAATACTCTTTCATTTTGTCTGTTGCTAATTTCAGATTCTCTCTTTATTCCTCTTAATTGTACATGGGCACAAAACGGAGTTTCTGTTGCTGGAGGACGTGGATATGGTCAGGCAGTCAATCAACTCAGCGATCCTTTTGGTCTCTATGTGGATGAGAATCAAACTGTCATCGTCGCTGACTTTGGAAATGATCGTATTATTGAATGGAAGCGAGGTGACACAAGTGGTCGAGTAGTGGCCGGTGGACGTGGAGAAGGAAATCGAATGGATCAATTGTACCGTCCAACAGATGTGATTTTCGACAAAGAGACAGATAGTTTCATCATCTGCGATCGATGGAACAGACGAGTAATGCAACAGTCTCGTCGAAGTGGAACAATACGTGGTGAGATGATTATCGATAATATCGATTGTTATGGACTGGCAATGGACAATGAGAGAAATCTCTACGTCAGTGACACCGAAACAAATGCAGTGAGACGATATCAAATAGGAGAGATGACCGGAACAGTCGTGGCTGGTGGGAATGGAAAAGGTGATCGTCTCAATCAATTCAACACTCCTCAATACATCTTTGTCGATGAAGATTATTCTATCTACGTGTCAGACAATCAGAATCATCGTGTAATGAAGTGGATGACGAATGCAACAGAAGGGATTGTGGTAGCGGGTGCTCGAGGTCAGGAAAATGATACGACACAATTATTGAGTCCTACCGGAGTGTTTGTGGATGCGTTGGGGACAGTCTATGTGGCAGACTATGGAAATGCTAGAGTAATGCGTTGGCACGAAGGAGCGGAAGTAGGAGAAGTCATTGTGGATGGAAATAGTGGGGGAGCACAAGCCAACCAATTGAATTGGCCCATGGATTTATCATTTGACCGAGATGGTAATCTCTATGTGGTTGACGAAGGGGCTTACCGAGTTCAACGTTTCTCTATTGAAATAAATTGACATTATTTGTTGCTCAAATTTCCTTTTCTTTGAAAAAAAATAAAGAGACAAAAATGAATTACTCTCTACTTAATATCTGTTCTTTCTCTATATCTACTTAGATCATATAAAAAATAGTGGCGAAGATATTTTAGTTCCTTATAAAAAATCTAAAGAGACTCTCTCTATATATATGGCCTAATAATGAAAACAACGCTCCAGATTTTATGATATTTGATCATTTTTCATCTAATATTATAATAATAAAATTTCGATTGGAACTATTTTGTATGAAATGCAGCAGTAATATCGAACTAGTGATCGATATATCAATAATATCATTTCATGAAATCTTCCTCACCCAACAGTTGAGAACGGACGCAGATTTTAATTTACTTGACAAAAATATAGAGCAAATTATTGCCTGCAAATGAGATATCTCTTTGTAGATTATTAAGTTCAAATGCTATACAGATAGCTTTGGAAGCCAAAAAATCGATACCACTATTGATATCGATATTGATTTTAGTTTTAATCGTTGCAATGCTCTTGAAATCTGAAGCAAGTATTATCCAAAGGTAAGTATCACAACATTAAGCTGTTTTTCGGGTCAGAACTACGTTGATTGAAAAAATTGAACTCGAAAATTTCAAAAAATGGCTTGTAGAATCGGATTCCTCGATCTTCAAATTTTTTAGGCAAGTTTTATAAAAAAAATCTTTCCTTTCTCGAAGCAGTCGTGTCTTCATTGAAAAAATCGAATTGAAGTAGAATGGCTCTCATTCGTAGTTATCACCTTAGTTTCTACTCGAATACTAAATACGAAACTGCACTTATCCTCTTGAGTTATACGTACGATCTGTAAAGAATATGTGAAATATTAGCTCTAATTAATTCATTTTTGGTTATTCTCTATAGATACATTTCTGAAAATACTTACCGCTTACTATCTTATAAAATCCTGAAATTTGTGAATGATTGAATTGTATTTATAGGATAAGAAATAGTTAACGTCATCAAATATATTTCTTTTAATTTTAACAGAGAAAGGTTCATATTCATGCAAGACTAGAGTTATTAATTAGATTATATTTATTTTGATTAAGTAAATGTGATAGTAACACCAACATGCTTTGGCATAAGAGTAAGAGCAGCAATCTTTCCACCTGCATTAGTTTGGGGACCACCATCACCGAAAGTAACGCATTGCATCAACCTTGCTGCAATTACTTTTAATTCAAATCGAGCTAAATCTTGTCCGATACATTGACGATGACCACTACCAAATGGAAGAAATGCGTACGAATGATGATGTTTATCTTCACCTAAAAATCTCTCTGGATAAAAGTTTTCTGGATTGATTGACCAATATCGAGGATCTCGTGTTAGATTATGAAATGAAATACATACTTGATCACCTTTATATAGTTGAACATTACTTTCAGGTAAACGATCATCAACAGTTAATGTACGATATGTTCCATCAGCAGGTAAAGAAAAACGAAGCACTTCGTTGATAACAGCATCCAGATAGACTAATGAGTCAAGACAATCTAAAGTCAATGGTCGTTTGTCACCGTCACTATCTACCAATTCAGCTTTGATCTTTTGTTGTATTCGCGGATATTTGCTCATATGATGAATAAACCAAGCTAAAGCAGTGGATGTTGTTTCAAATCCAGCGATCAGAAACAATAGCATTTCTTGTAATAGTTCACTGCGAGACAAACCTACCAAGAGACAATATAAACAGCATTGATATATCTATCAAAAATTATTCAATAATTGATTTTTATTCTAACCAAATAAATATCAAACCGTTAAAATTCAATGCTAATCTTGGTATGAAATCTCTTAATATTGTTACTGACGAAATGAAAGAAATCTGTGACATTTTATGTGCAAAGACTAATCTATTTTCTGGTTTTTAGTAATGAATTTTTTCCGTATCGATCCTTTCATGTTCAGCTATTTGATTTCCGCTTAATTAAATATATAGGATAATCATAGGAATATTTAAGTCAATTTTTCTAGCAATTTATTTGTTACATTATCGACATCTATTATTACTTTTATATTGTAAGGTAATTTACTAAGTTTCATACTTTCAACTGTTACCTAGAATCCAAACTTACCCTTTTTTTCTTCTTCACTTTTCTTCGCTTCTGCTGCTTCGTCTTGTTGTAATGAAGAGACTAGTGAGGCAATCAATGAAGTTCTTTTTCTTTGAGCGATTGATTCGGGACTTTCGCCTAATTCTTGATCAATTATTTGATTACAATATCGTTCAATTGTTGCTCGAGCTCGTCGATATCGAGGATTTAATTGTAAATAAATATTGCTTACAAAATTTGGAGAATGTATGGCTGTTTGAAATATGTTCAAAATGTCTCGTAATGCCTGTGTAAGGTCATTATTACTTTTAATAACATCGTCATCAAGTGCCTTCAAATCATAATCAAATGCAATAAATCCAAAAATGACTAGAAGTAAATTTTGACATTGTTGAACAATATCTTGGTGGACTTTTTCAGCTGGACTGTTGCGCCATCTCTCCAACAATTTGTCAACACAATCAATAATTAAATCGAGATTAGAAATAATCTTACCTCGACGAAATAAGGGCAAAGCTAGTGCAGCATGTCGTTTGAATTTAGCACCTAAAGATTATTATACGAAATTTTTTTCAATTAGATGAACAACACTAACCCTTAAGACTAATAAGACCATTGGGAATTAAAAGACTAAATTTTTCAATAAACATATCACCTTGATCATAGATATGACGATGAGTAAATATATGTTGAACATCACCAATATTATTAACAACAATAACACGTGAAGGTCCCATCCAAAATTGAAAGGTATTACCAAAACGATGTTTGAATGTTGCTAGAACTTGATCAGTAGTTGCTCCATGAAGTATACCCGTTTGAATTAAATTTCCAAAAAAAACATGAGGTGATAAACCAGGTATAGGACCACGAAGAGTGAAATATTTTAGTTTTACATATAAATATGTCAGTAACACAAAGACAAAAATTAGAAGAACAAACATTATATACACATGGAGAATGATAAACTATTCTCGAATACAGATTACTTGATATGAAGCAAAAAATAATCAACCCACATTTTTTTTCATCCTTCACATGCCTCTTCGTTTCGCCTAGGCGAAAAAGAACAGAATAAAATACAGTCTATATATCATGTTGGCGTGTGTGCATGTCACCACTCAAACAAAGAAGTCAGAAATGTAAATAGAGATAAGTTGTCACTCTTTATTAACATGCATTTATAAAAATATGTCTGACATAATTCTCGCTAAATCAGCACTTTATCGTCACAACAAAATTGTTATACAATTCAAAATTTAATCTTGTACAAGACGAATCGATACCAATTGTGTTTTGTACATAACATAGATTTCTTAATTAAAAGATGAGCATGTGAAGAAATTTAACACTCCAGACGAGCTGAATGAAGTACTCACAATGAGGATATTTGCACTTTCTATCAAAACGATCGCATATATTTGAGTCAAATGAAAGCTCTCATTGTCAAACTAATAAGATTGAAATATTAACAATCCTTAGTTTGTTTAGAGGGAGATATGCGTTTTTTTTGTATCTATAGTTTATATAGGATACCTAAAAATTAAAATTTCAGTAGAATTTATTTTTCTTTCTTTTATGATAGAATTCATCAGTCTACATTAGAAAAATTATAATTCAATTTCTTATTTGATAAAATCACGTTCATGGATTTTTTTTGAATATTTTTTCTATATTCATTTGATTATCATTAACCCATCAAAAATATATTTATACACTAATAATCTTTGAGATGTACAAAAAAGAATTAATAAGAGGTGTTTTCAGTCGAATGATGGGAAAGAAATCTGATTCCTCCAAATTTAAAAAAAAAAACAAACTATTTTTCTTCCATCATTCCTATAAATGAGATATCTACTCTTTCTTTTTAAGAGAAAGACTATATTTCAAGGATTAGGAGTATATTATAAAATACTTTCAATCAAGTATATCAAATAACTGGGCAGTATGCTAATCATTATAAGCCGTTATTAAGGACAAATACTCGCTCGTTTTCTATTTCATATAAATACATTCGATATTTTCAGTATATTTTTCGTGATTTTATTAAAATAGTGAAGAATTATGATTAGCACACACAGTTTATCTAGTTTATTTATAATCATTGTTCTTGTTCATTGTATTACTGATCTAGCAAATGGTGCATCACCAGCTCCTGGTAAAAAAATAACAACAGCATTTGGTAAAAAAGGTAGTTGGGCAGCTGGTTATCATACAGGAGCTGATTATGCATGTCCTGTTGGAACAAAAGTCGTAGCAACAAAAGCTGGAGTTGTTAAAAGTGCAAATTGGGGTGCAGCTTATGGAACACACATTGTTATTCAATCTAAAGATGCTAGTGGTAAAACAATTCAACATTTATATGCACATTTAAGTAAAAAATTAGTAAGTGTTGGTGCTAATGTTAAAGCTGGACAAGAAATAGCTAAAAGTGGAAATACAGGACGAAGTACTGGTCCTCATCTTCACTATGAAGAACGAGTATCACCATTTGGTTATAATAATCATCGAAAACCACAATTTAACTAATTAGTAAAAATGATGTTATTTTAGACGCACTCTTTTACTAATATGAATTTTTTTTTTGAAAATTAAATATTCCAAATGCAAAATGAATCTATTTGATTTAGGAATAAAAGACAATTGTAATAGAAAAATATTACTAACAACATTATCATTTATCTTTTAGCTGTGTTATTCATTATATAAGAGTGTGATTGAACATAAAATATGGGAGTTCATATAAAAAATAAACGAAAGGAGGATTGTGCGCTCGATTTTTGGGGTGCTCTGGCAGGAATCGAACCTGCAACCTTTTTGTCCGTAGCAAAATAATCTTCCGTTGATTCACAAAGCGATGTAATCGAGAATGAATCATAGCCTCCTCTTGTCGTCTTGTAAAACAGAACTACAATTTCATTATTACACATCTTTATATTGTGCAATTACATATAATTTTGTTATATTCTTTTCCTTCTATATGAGTGATCAATTGTAAGTATTGAAATACTTTGATTTTTTCACAAAGTAATATTAAATTTATTGGCAATTCGTTCGACGAAATTTTCTAGGTATCTTTCATAAACCTCACTATTATAAAAATTCTACATAAAATGAAAGAAATAGCTCATCTATCGGCAAACATCGTTCTACAATATTTAGATAATAAAAATCACACCGTCATATTTATGCTTTTTACAATTATCTAATAATTGTTGTTCATAAAATCCACTCAAATTTCCAGTTTCTGATTATTCTTATTCGTTCTGTTAACTATTGTGAACAGTAAAACAAAGTTGGAAAAGAGTAGAAAAATTAGACTATGTTAGGAATTAGCTATCAGTAATTTTCATAACTCATAAGTCGCAAGAAGGAAACCATAGAGACTTAAGCTTTAAAGTTTCACGAAAACTGACTGGGTATTTTAAGGTCTTTGGACTGTGTAACTTTTAGTATATTTTGAATTCTCGTAATGTCTCGTGAAATGTTACGACGTCTGCTGTCTCTTTCTTGAAAAATAGGAGATCTAACATTGATTCACGTTACAATTAATTATTCATTTTTGCTTTGCATTTCGATAAAGATACATGGAATTTCGTTGAGTAGGTCAACATTCATTTCATCTGATATATTTTGGCTATAGGTTTAAAAAGGACTACTTTTTGTCTATATCAAAGCTAAAAGGTGTCTTCATCAAATGATAAAGAAATTATATAAATTGTGCTATGAAATAGAAACGTTGTAAATGAATTTAATGAACTTATTAAAGAAAGTATATCAAAGCCTTCTAGAATGGAACAATATAAATATCAACCAGAAATAATAAGACTCAATGAGCCATTCATATAAAATAAAAATAGTATTAATCAACTAACATATTCGAATAGTAACTGGTCAAAACAAATATATAGCTAATGAGCAATGTAGTCATAATGTATTATTTGACATGGTTGCGGAGTCAAAATGACAAAAAAATTGTTCAGACATATTTTGAGCACATTCGTTTCCTGACGACAAAACGAAGTGTTTTTTTCGAAAAATCTAGAGAGAGTATGACAAACAAACGATCTGTTTAAAATCTCAGTCTGACTTACGATAGGATTTAAAAGCGGAACGTGCGGTCTTTATTTTGCGTTGAAAGGATTCCACAATCGCGAAAAACCGAATAAGCATCCTCATTCATGCTATATTTAATATCACGTAAAATAATTTCTAAAATAATCGAATGTTCAATCAAAAAATTATGCTTTATCATGTTTCGATTTCACTCAAATTTTCTCATGTAATTCATGCTTAATTTCTACTGGTAATTTATTCTGATGGTGGCTATACATCTTGTGTACGAAATGAGATCCCTCCGAGGCACTAAATGCGAAATTTCGTGATGATGCAGCCGATGATGAAATTATATAGATCATTGGAAAGAAATAAAACAAAGAAAATAACAATCGTATTGAATTGCACCGTATCTAGAGGACAGTAGTGGCATTAATGGATGAATATGACAATCAGTGAGAGACAATTTTGAAATACTGTTCTCATGCTACTCAGCAAGTGGCTTTCGTAAATCAAAGAATATTCTAATGAAAATAATATTGTTGCTGTGCAAGCAGACTTTGCCGAGAATTTTAATTTGTTACCTTGGCACACAGTCCAATCTATCCATTGACAATAGCGACAAGCGACTATCCTTTACAGTGCACATAATAATGGAAAAGATGCTAAACATTTTTCTATGTAGCTTATCAATTGATCGTCAAATTTATAAGAAAGAGATGTCTCAATGTGAAAAAAATAAACTATTTGAGCAATGAAGATCTTATACACTTTAAAAACTACACGATATTCGATGGGTGGATATGTGCAACGTGCATTTCTTTTCTCAAAAGAGTTTACTGACTGGTGCTCAGTCAATATTGATTTGAGTAACATTTATAAAAGCAATGATGATTGAGAAAGTGTGCAAAGAATAGCTAGAAAAGTGATGAGTTCAGCTTCAAACACGAACATGAATCAACATCATTCACCATTTTCATCAATTCAAACCATACGGAATAAAAAAAATGAAGTGCCAAACAATAGTCATGTCAAAGAACAGGAACATATGCAACATCTGATAATACCCATATGATTCAACTATCAATTACCTTTTTTTGTTCAGTGTTTTCAATATAACTAAAATTTGAGAAAAGTATCTATACAGATGTTCTATACTTTCAGAAAAAAGACTACTTAATTAGATTTAGTTTGAAGTTATGCAGTCTTGAAAAACGTGGATTAGCTGATTTACTGCATTCATCTGTTATTTGGCTGCAATCAAACTTTTGTCATGTGCATGTCCAGAGAAAACGTTAGAATACTCAATTGTTTGAGATTTTTTCTGATAAAAGACGAATTCCCTTTGTTTTTTTTATAGATCTTATCTTTTTACAATTGCTCTTTGTAAATTATAGAGCTTTTCGCACTGTATCTTTTAGTGTATTTTATTTATTGTAATAAAGCACAATCAGGTAATAAAAACATGAGTTAAGAAAAAAAACGAATTCTTCTTTTACTGAAAGAACATTTCGTTTTTGCAACATTGAGATTTGTTTCCTCAAAGTTTTATCCGTTTTGAAAATAAAAAATGCAAAAATATCGCATTCACTGTGATTTAATGCTATTAGCTATTTTTCAGATCGAATAGTATAAAAAAATAGAGCGAAAATGCTCTATCTGTTCATAAAAAAACGAATTTTTTCATACCTTTACAAAAATATCATCTCCAAACCCCATTTCTTGGTATGATCGAAGTAGAAGTTTTAAATTTATTTTTAAATAGAAACAAAACCTACAGTCAGGTTCTAAGTGTTCCAAAAGCTTTTTTCGATGCTTTTCATAGTAGGTTTTCAAAAAAGTTAAGAATGAAAATTGTCTCGCTGAAGTTGTAGGGTACAACTTCTTTTTTAAATCTATTTGAAGAAAGTCATGAACATATAATATCAACTGCATAGTTTTTGTTACATTACAAAAATAACATCATGAAGGTTTTGCCATGTGGCCATCGACATTTTCTTTTGATTGGAATTCAATGCATGTTGGTCCCAAACGAGATTTACTTGCTTTGAAAAACTTTCTCAGTTCTATTTCATTTTTTCTAATACAACAATTTTAGGAGATTTAGCTGCAGCTATTCGAAGTAGAACAAATATTGTCTTTGGTTTATATTATTTCTTGTTTGAATGGTTCAATCCAGTCTATATACAAGATAAATCTAACAACTTCACTATTCGATATTTTCCACAAGTAAATATTTGCTATGTATGAAATCGAATTAGATAGAAAATATATGTTTGTAGACGAAAGCTTAGCCGGAGTTAAAGGAACTGGTAGAAACATACAAACCTGAAATAGTTTGGTCTGATGAAGAATAGGGTTCGTTGACAAATTTACACTGAATTTTCTTGTAGGTTACGAATGATCGATGGAGTAGTGAACTTCTTTGTAAACATGGTGACTTTTATACTTGTTTGGATTGTTACAATCCAGAACATCTGAATGAACATAAATGGAAAATGCTTTCACTGTATGAAGTAAAGTTTTTGATAATTCACTTGAATTTTAATAATTATTGCATTTGAATAGATTGATAAAAATGTATGGGCATATCATCATACTGCAAACAATCTGGTTATTTTCATCTTTTCTGTTTAAAATTTTCACAACAAAATCTTTATTGTTACATTTTTTTGGTTTAGTACTGGAAGCAATGCTTTGATCAATGTAGGTCCTAATATGCATGGGAAGATTCCACCAACATTTCAAGAGGATCTTCGACAGATGGGTTCATGATTACAAGTGAATGGTGAAAGAATATATGCCACTATACCATGGAAATATCAAAGTGACACGATCAATTCTAATGTTTGGTAAATTCGATAGAAAAAGAGAAGTATGGAGAATTTGCTTATGCTTTTCTTTTAATATGGTCAAAGAGTAACAGTGAAATTATCCTGAGTGCTCCATTGAGTTCGTCAAGAACAGTTGTGACATTATTGGGTTCAAGTGGTGATTCAATCCCATGACGTGTAGCTAGTGATCGATGTGTTACAAATTAAAGTTCACTTACTTCAAAGTGTTTGGACATGGACATTCAAATTAGAGAACTTATTATCTAATGATACTGTTAATTCAACTCCAACTCCTGGAGGAAGTGCCTTTGTGTCGTTTTATTCTTCTTTGCTATTTTTTGCGCTTTTCTATCTGTTTACGGAGTAGTATGAGCGTTAGTTGAATTATTTTAACAATTAAGTTAGATGAAGATCATGCAATGGGAAAACAATGGAATCATGGATTCCATAGAATTCCTTACAAATTTGCCAGATTCCCAACAAAATTTTGGAATTTTTCACGAAAACTAATCATATCTTTCTCTACTTCTCATACTGATGTCTTTTCTTTGTTGTGATTCTTGTATATGTCGTATCGAAGTTACACCGGTCGACGAAGTTAACTTAATGAAATTGTTTTGCGTTCTCTGTCGCATTCTTGTGGTGCAATACTCGGTCGTCACTTTGAAGGATACCCTCATAAAGCACAGAAAATGACTCATGAAAACATGCTTTTTTCACGTTTTTTTCATTGAAAAATCAAATTTATATATAGTTGGAGACTTTCAGATTAAAACAAAAAAAGCGCGACAAGACCAATTCTCAATGACAACTGGTGAGTTTTCGACAATCAAATTCATGAAATCAAAGTATTTTTTTTTCAAATTCAGAACCGGAACCAAGTAAAAAGATGACGAGAGTAGAAGAGTTAGATGCAAAAATGGCTGAAATCAACGCAAGTTTGTGAACTGTTGTTTGTAGAGATCAGAGAGACCAACTCCTTTAGTATTTTTAGTAATGGATAGATTTCCAAAGTTAATTGGAGCGATGCTTGGATACGTACCCGATGAGACAGATGAGATAGATACCTCACCGGTGTTAAAATCATTTGATTTGCGTGGTGCTGTCGAATATATGGCAAACTGTTCGAATATCATCGTCATGTCGGGTGCTGGAATATCAACAAGTGCTGGTATTCCTGATTTTCGTACGCCTGGTACTGGTCTCTATTCTCAACTAGAAAAATACAATCTTCCAAATTCACAGGCAATATTTACATTGGATTTTTTTCGTGTATGTAATAAAAAATATAAAATGAATGTTTAACAGTAATGTCATACTTTGATTTATGTTTCTAGGAAAATCCGAAACCATTTTTCTTACTAGCCAAGGAACTTTATCCAAATAACTTCAAAGTGAATATTAGAAGAAAAGTCAACAGTCTTGACTAATTTCTTGTTTTTTGTTTGGTCTCTTTAAGCCAACACCAGCCCATCATTTTATTCGACTTTTGAACGAAAAAGGCAAATTGTTACGAATATTCACACAGGTAATTCTGCATTTGTATAATCCATAAATGAAACCATTTTTTTCGTATATAGAATATTGACTCGTTGGAAAGAGTTGTCGGCATCCCACCAGAAAAGATTGTTGAAGCTCACGGAACATTTTTCACTGCTCATTGTTTGAATTGTCAAAAAGAATATTCGTTAGATCATGTCAAAGGTTTGATCATTGTATTGAATTCTCATCAAAATTTCGAATTTTCAAGAGATTATTTTCAATGATGAAATACCTCACTGTGACGAATGTTCTGGTATCATTAAACCAGGTCAGTTCTAATCTAATATCATTGTTCCTTCTATTGATTTCGATACACAGATATCGTCTTTTTTGGTGAAAGTCTTCCCAAACGATTCAATGAATGTGTTTCGACTGTAAGTGAACATTTGAAAACGACGTTGGGTTTTTAAAAAATCGTTGATTCTGTAACAGGACTTTCCTCAATGTGATTTTCTAATTATCATGGGGACATCACTTCAAGTGGCACCATTCAATACGTTGGTATCCAGGTTAGTCATTGAGATAATCAATTTTCTTTCATTATCTATGAATTCGATCGATTGGTAGAGTCAATAAAAAATGTCCTCGTTTATTGATCAACATGGAATCTGCTGGTAATGTTGCTCCACTATGGGAGCCAGTAAGTGAAATTTTCCAACTAAAAAATTGAACAGTATTTCATATCAAATTTTCTAGTTTACAAACGTCTTGAAGTTTGATTCAGAAAAAAATTATCGTGATGTTTTTCATAAAAGCAGTTGTGATGATGGCGTTATTGAAATGGCAAAGCTGCTTGGCTGGCAGGTTAAATATTCTAAGCTTAGAAATTTCTATGAAAAAGTTTGATTAACTTTTTAGAATGATTTCGACAAATTATTGGGTAAGAAGATCGTCTCGCAATCGAGCAAAATATTACCACTGAAGAGTGCTATTGAAGCACCGACGATAAGTTCATCAGTGGCGACCAATAACTCAAAACCTACAAAAGCTCTAACGACAGTGACCAATACAAACTCATCATCGAAAATTAACAATGGTGCACGGAGAAATTCTTCACCTCGAAGGACAATACCTTCAAATAAATCGTCTTCATCTATTAAAAGTGTCAAGGACAATAAGACAGGAAAAAAACAATGAAATCAACACAATAGAATCTGATTTGTTTTCTTTTATCATGTATCTTGTTTTCACAATTGGCATATTTTCCAATAAACAAATCAACCTTTCAATTGAATTGAAAAGAGCATTTGATATCAGGCAATTTTGACACTAACGAGGAAAGGTCCTGAAGTGATTGAAAGCCTTTGAGCGCATATTTTGCCCAGTGGTAGGGGACCTATAGGCTAGCATAACCTTCAAAGGGTTCGAGCTGAGGTTGAGATTTGGCCGAGATATTTCCATTTTAGTGGATTTTTTCTCTATGAACTCAGTTTTTTCGATAAAGTCCTCATGTCAAATTTTGGTCTGAAAACTATGCTCAGATGAAGATCTCAGTGAGACTAGTTTATGCACAAAATATCAGAAGTTTTCGATGAAGTGTCTCTGAGATATACAGTTTTTAGGCTTTAGGCGCTTTTCTATTGATATTATGTAAAATAGGCATATTTTGGAAAATGTATATCTCAGAGACACATCATCGAAAACTTTTGATATTTTGTGCACAAGCTAGTCTCACTGAGATCTTCATTTGAGCATACTTCTCAGGCCAAAATTCGACAAGAGGACTTTATCGAAAAAATTGGGTTCACAAAGGAAAAATCCACTAAAATCTAAATATCTCGGCCAAATCTCAACTTCAGCACGAACCCTTTGAAGGTTATGCTAGTCTATAGGTCTCCTACCACTGGGAAAAATATGGGCTTAAAAGCTTTTAATCACTTGGGGACCTTCCCTTGTAAGAAGTTTTAGGAAATATTGATTTAAACTGATTTGTTAAACATATCTTTCTATTTGACAGAATAGTTATTTCGTCTTTCACATTTTTATTTCACAGGGATTCAATTAACAACATTTAGTACATTCATCTATATATTATTTTTAATCATAAAGTAGAATAACATTCATTTTTAATTTTTGGCTCACATAAAGTATGTTCTAATAGAGTGACATCTCCTGAAATAATACCGTTTTATGTATATTTAAAATATATGGATAAAACAACCAATCCATTCTTTCATTCAATTCGATTTTTACTTTTACCTTTGACGTATGATTATTACTTTTTTTATACATATTGTATCGCGTGACACATACAATCAACGAAAGAAAAAGGTAGATGATAGTTTTTACATTTACGCTCTTCCCTTCTATTTTTAACATTTATTCATTTTCATTTCTTTGATAAAAGAAACAATTGTATAAACATAAGACATGTGTGACACAAGGTAAAAATAAAATCATTTATTCAAAAAACATATTCAACGATAGATAAAATATAACACAACATATATTTCAACCACTTTCATTCATGTCCAACAAAACTATTCTCTCGCTTCAAACATTACCGATAGAACTTATCTATCGTATTATGGATAATCTGGATGATATTACTGTTTTTTGCTCAATGCAAAATATTTCTAAATGTTTGAACGCAATCTTGGACAGCTATCATCGTTATCAGGTATATTTATTTCTCAAATTTTTTCTTCACACAATAATACCTATCTTCTTAATGTTTTCTTGTTGCAACCAACTTATTTCACAAATTCAGATAAAGAACTACAATTCAAAAACTACTCGAATCGATCATTTGTGGTTAAATATATTTTAAAAATATGAATTTGGTGATGGGTATAGAACAATATACAAGAAGAGTTTTTCCACTGTACAAGGCATTAAATAATTTTATACAACTAAAGTATTCCCTATAATATGATGCAGTCAAATTCACTATCATTATCAGCAACAGAACAAAAGATAATCACTGCTAGTTATAGAAAATTTCCAGTTTACTTCAAATGAACTAAAAACACATATTTAACAATCGACCCTAAATTTGCTCCGCATGTATTCAATGTGTCAATTTATTCTCTAATTCTAAATCTCGAGTCACACACAAAAGGTGTTTTTTAGAAATTTTACATTCATCATGATAGTTCACATATCCTATAATATTTTTCACTTTTCTTCACTTGAAGATAAAACAAAAATAAAAAATATCTTTGAATATTAATCTATATTGGACAACCGCAACTATAAGTAGCAGTAAAATGTTTAACTATAGAATAAGTTCACAACATCTTTCATCCATTTGGCTTCTATTTTATTTCATATAGACACTCACTGAACTTAGTCTGGTTGATGATGAAATTGATCATCAAAAAGTACAATATCTTGCCGATGGTCTACGATAAAATAAAGTAAAGATCATTCATCTGACATTTCATCCTCTCGATCACTCATTATTTTACACAGACCCTTACTACACTGAACATCTATAACGGAGATATCAGTCTACAAGCAATAGAACATCTTGCTAATCCTCTACGAACAAACAACGTAACATCCACTTACCTAACATCTCAGTTTTTCTTCTATTTCTATTTTACATAGACACTCACGACACTTTGTCTTTCGAGCACAACAATCGAAGCTCAAGGAGTAAAACATCTTGCAAATGCTCTACAAAAAAATCAAGTAAAATTTTTCTTCTTTTCATTATCATTCTATCAATTACTTATTATTTATTAAAGACACTCACGACACTTGAGCTCATTAGTAGTCGAATTGGTCCTGAAGGAGCACAAAATCTTGCTAGTGGTCTAGAACAAAATCGAGTAATCTCTTTTTATTTCTATCTATTCATTATTTGTCTTACTTATTATTCGATACAGTCACTCACTACGCTTAATCTTATTGACAATGAATTCGGTCCTCAAGGTGTACAATATCTGAGTAATGCTCTACGACAAAATCAGGTAGTATCTTCTCTATCTTCTTTTTATTTTAATACTCACCTAATATCTCATAAAGGCACTCACTATACTTAATCTTCGTGTGAATAAAATCGGTGATCAAGGAGCACAATATCTGGGTAATGCTCTACGAGAAAACAAAGTAAATTTTTTCATCCAACCGTTCTTTTCATTACGTTACTCTTACTATTTCGTACAGACAATCACTTCACTTTATCTCAATTCTAATAAAATCAGTGATCAAGGAGCACAGTGTCTTGCCAATGGTTTAGAACAAAACAAAGTACAATTTCTTCCTAACGCTTCATGGCATTATAATACTCGCTTACTATTTCTCATAGACTCTTACTACACTTGATCTTCGTGAGAATCAAATTGGGGCCGAAGGCGCCCAACATCTAGGCACTGCTCTACAACAAAATCAAGTAATATCTATTCAATCCTTCTTGTCATTATATTACTCATTTATTATTTCCTACAGGCAATCACTACACTTCATCTCAGTTCCAATCGAATCGGTGATCAAGGAACACATGGTTTAGCTAATGGTCTACGACAAAATCAAGTATTTTCTTTCTCCTTTTCGTTCTCATTCTGTCATTCACTTACTATTTATTAAAGACACTCACCATACTTGATCTCTATTCAAATGAAATTTGTAATGAAGGAGCACAATATCTGGCCAATGCTCTAGACCAAAACAATGTAATATTTCTCATCCAATCGTTCTTTTTATTATATCATTCTTACTATTTCATATAGATGATTACCACACTCAATCTCAGTTCCAATAAAATCGGAACTGAAGGCGTACAACATCTGATCACTATTCTACAAAAAAATCAGGTAATATCCTCCTCCTCCTCCTTCTTTGCATTAGACCACTCACTATTCCATACAGACACTCACTACACTTAATCTTTATAATAACTGCATAGGTGATCAAGGAGCACAGGATTTGGCCAATTGTCTAGAACACAACAAAGTACGATTTATTGTTAATCTTTTCTGTCATCCTTTCGCTCTCATTCGATTTCACATAGACACTCATTTCACTTAATCTGGGTGACAATCAAATCAGTTCTCAAGGAGCACAACATTTGGGCAATGCTCTACGACAAAATCAAGTAATATCCTCTCCCTTCTTCTTTTCATCATAGTTGAGAACAATTGAGATTATACCCTTTGATTCTTTTTAATACTTTTATTAACCTACCATATATAGGAAGAAAGCATGGAATGCGCTGCATCCTTTGGTATATTTACCTTGAACATAAAATGCAGTTTACATTATATAAAAAGTGTGTTCGAAGAACAAGTGACATTTATTTTGTTTTCCAAATACTGATGTTCATAATGTTGTAATATTATGGTTTATTTGGCCATTATCTGGACATAGGTAAATGATAAAACCTTGCTGTTCCGTCCAAAAGATACTCCGTGAAAAACTATACTCAAAATGAACAATTTACATGGTGTTGTCACCTCCTATCATTTCTGAAAATACTTCAAGGAATTTTCTGATTCGTTATAGGATTTAGTCTATAAAAAATTTTCGGAGCTTTTGACAGTATATATTTTATTTGAAAATTCAATATTTCCTCACTTTTTTCATGTCAAGATATATGCAGTACAGAAAAAGTTTTTTAACATTTTCAATATGATCGGAAGTGAAACTGAAATATAAGCTGTTCATTTTGAGTATAAGAAATTTCACCATACAGCTTTTGTATATGGTTTTTTACGGCGTATCTTGTAGAAAAAGTCAAGGTTTTGTCATTTACTTAAGTTGAAATTTATGCTAAATAAAAAAGTTACAACATGCAAAAGTTTGGAAAAAAAAGAAATGTCACTTTTTCTTCGAATATACTTTTTATATTCTAAACGATATTTGATATTCAATGTAAATATACTAAAAGATGTAGCGCGTCCCGGACTTTCTGTTTCTATATATACTAGGTTAATATATAAAAACAAAAGAACCAAAAGGTATAATTTCAATTGTCCTTGACTGTGTATAAATCACTTATTATTCCATACAGACATTGACTACACTTGTTCTCTCTGCCAATCAAATCTATGATCAAGGAGTACATAGTATTGTCAATGAGCTAAAAGAAAACCAAGTAATATCATCATCTTTCTCCTATTTCTCGTTCTATCACTGTCTCACTACTTCATACAGACTATTACTACACTTGACCTTAGTACGAATCAAATTGGAGATCAAGGAGCACAACATCTGGCAAATTTTCTACAATACAACAAAGTAATATTTCTTATTTTTAATTCTCTTATTCACTTATATATTTATATAGACACTCACTACACTCCTTCTCTCTTCCAATAAGATTGGTGATCAAGGATTACAGTATTTTGCCGATGTTCTGAAACAGAACGATGTAACATTTCTTCGTTTCCCTCTTTCTCATTTCAGCATTCATTTATTATTTTACATACAGACACTCACTACATTTGATATCTCAAACAATAGATATAAATCTCAAGGAGAAGAGTATTTTTGGAATGCTATGAAACAAAATAAAGTAACATTTCTTCATCTTCCTTCTTCTCATTTTATCTTTCACTTACTATTCCATATAGACACTCACCACGCTTGAATTATACCATAGACATTAGTAATTTTCAAGGGCATTATCTTCATAATAAAGAAACCTATGTAATCAAAACATCGCAAGGCATGATGTAATTTACATCATTTTCATGAATTTTGCTTAAAAAAAATGTTGACAAAAATAAAAAAAATGCGATTTCAGATGATGAAAGCAACATAATCTTTGATGTTTTTTAAACGCATGCCATGTTTTCAAAAGTTACATTCATGAAAATGATGACTTTTTAGCAGTGTCAAAGATCTGAAAAATGTTCACTTTACCTAAAGTCCGCTGAGAATATATGGGACTTTATATACCTTGTAAAAATCACGTATATATGTATAGATATAGTTATAGGAAAAGCAATATATATATGCTTCAGTGACGGATATTTCTTTATGGCTACCATTTAACCGGTCAGGTGAATAAATGAAACGGCAGTACGAAAAATAATTATAAAAGTAGTTAAATAAATGAACGGTTATTAAAATATATAAATGATACGTAAATTAAACGAAATGATCAGTATTTTATTTAAGTGATCAGTTATTAAAATAGTTAGGTCTGTCGATATATTTTATATCCAGTAAATTAAATTAAAGGATTACTATAAAAATTGAAATGTGGCATAGTATAATTCATTTTTTCTCTTTTCATTTTTTCTTTTCTGCAGTAAGTTACGTCATACATATGAGAAACATACGACCTACATATATATACATATATATTTTTTACTTACACGCAGAGGTATTTTCCACACGTTCTTTTTCTCTGATGTAGTTAGGATATTTTCCGCTTCTATGATGTGTTATTCCCCTTGTTATTGGTCTTTTCCAAATTCCTTTGCATATAAATAGTTGTCGCTTGAGAAGTATATCGTATGGTTTAATATTGATTTGATAGATCAATCACTCGCTAACATAGTCGCTACAGGTTCAATTTAATGTTAAAGAATTAACAAGATGGAAGTGACGCATGTTGATCAATATATAAGCGATGATGCATTTGATGAAGAAGTTGTAGAAGAAAATTTTGAAATAAATGGCAATGACAGACCTTTTGAGAAAAGAAAATCAAAATTTTGGGTTAAAAGAACTACATATCATTCTATATACCTGCCCGTGATTTGCAAACAGTCACAAAAACAAAAAGTGGACCACATTTAATCAATTTAAAAAATCATTCGATATTTGGTGCTTGGAATTAAACACTCTTTCAGATTGGAAAAAATCGATATGTAACTGTCCAGCATTTTTCAAACATTATATCTGTAAACACGTTTTGAGTATGGCTATTCGTTTGAGACTCTGCAAACCAGCAGCAGCAGCCAAAACGGTACCAGTCGGAGAAAAAAGAAAAAGAGGTAGGCCAACAAAGGCCAAACGCGCTTTGGTAGTGCAATAGTTAGGTCTTGATTTCTTTTCATCTATTCTTTGAATAACTATCTAATGTTCTTTTGGATTTCTTCTTACTTATTTAAATTTAATCTACTTATATTAAATAAACCTTTACATAGTAAGACTTATTTTTTATGCTAATAAGGTGTGCAATTTCGTTGATCAAATTTGAATTTTTTACTGACCAAATTTGAATTTTTTATTGACATTTATATATAAAAAACTGTCTATTTGATAGTTAATTACTGACCATTTTTATTACTGATCATAACATTTGTTCTACTGATCAAATCATTTATTTTACTGACCAATAATATTGTCCCCAATGGATATCTAGAGCAAATGCAAAAGTTTTCTACGTATTTTGGATTAAAATTAGGTAAGTTCAATGTTTTCTCTTCTATATAAACAACAACAATAGTAATAGTTTTTGCGGCTACAGGTCTGCTATAGTCTAGAACGATTGAAAACAAAAAGGTTAATAAGTCAAGTGTCATATGAGAAAGTTCTTGTTAATCTTGTGATTCTGTTGTCAGAAATTTCAACAGCAGTATTTTGACGTTATCAATAAAATTTTAAATGCATTAGATTTACGTTTTCAACAGTCCATATTTTCATTGCTGTGTAATGTGGAAAAATTTATCATAGCAGCGGCGAATGGTATGAAAGAAGATGATAGTATAAATATTGAAAGTATTTTTGAATTTTTAAATGATGATATTGATATTTCACGTTTAAAATGCGAGTTGAATTTGTTACCTGATTATTTTTCAATGATTAACTTAGAAAATGATCTGCGCTTAAAAAAAAATTCAAACTATTTGCGATTTGCTCAATGTACAATCTATTGGGAAAAGTATGTTCCATGAATATTGTAAATTATTGCGTTTATATTTAACAGTTCCTGTTACAACAATTTCGGCTGAAAGATGCTTCAATGTTATGAATCGAGTAAAGACATATCTACGATCAACAATGACACAACAACATTTTAAATATCTCGTTATTCCTCATATTCATAAAGAAAGACTAGATCAATTGGAATTCAATAGTAGTTTTTTTTGCATATATGACTTTTTTTGTTTTCTTTAGTCAAGGTTTAAGTCTTTTTTGCTTATGTTGACGATTAATTAATAAATTTTGCTGGTGTATTAGAACTTTTGATCATTTTCCAAGCATGTAAATGGGTGAATGTAGTAATATGTCTTTAAAAGTTGTGATGTAGCAATTGAAAACCTTTCCACCTCTTTCAATGTTGTTTTTACATTTTTGTTTGGAAAAATTTTTTGAGCCTCCCCTAAATTGAAATCATTCCGCCGCTCCTGGTTATAACCTATATCTATGTTTATTGGAAGACTAAAATTTCAGCCCTGACTGAATTTCCTTCTTTTTTTTTTCTAAAAAATGTTCCCTCGTCAGATCGAAATTTTTGTATAACCCTAATAATCCAAAAAAATAGGATCAAAATTTTCATACAATAGAGAATACTGCAAACAGGTAATGTGCTCTGTTCAACATTACATGGAAAATAATTCTTATAGATTAAATAGGTTTTTAATATGAACGACAAAATTCGAAATTTTTTATATTAATTTTTCTTTTTCAATATTCATATGTATATACGAACAACTGTTCGCTGTTAAACATCGATGCATGCCAACCTAATATTACAATTCATATTCAAAAAAAAATTGATTTAAAATGATAATGTTTTAAATTTAGTTTTATGGGAAAAGTATACGCGTACCATATTAAGTAAATAACTTGAACTTTTAGTTCTAAAAAGTACGAAGCAAATACAATTGAGTTAGTTTGAATAGAGGGCGCACACATCGGCGGCCGTTAATTCTCGGGTGTAAATTCTGAAGTCATCAATAGCACCTCGAAAAGGACCGAGGACACCAATTGTTCCTGCTACACAATTACTCGGTGCTGAAAGACCATTAGCCAGTGTCACATAGTTCGTTGTCATTCCGGTACCTAAAAACGTTGTAGCTGACGATTGAGATGCTACTAAAACATTGTTTACATAAAGGCGAAGACCATTCGTCGGACTCCATGTTTGTGTGACCTGCGACCAAGATGATGAAAGAGGAAGAAGGGTTGGTGCTACAACAGATCGTATGCTACCATCGTATATTTGAGCAACAAGTGAACCATTTGAGGCAAAGCCCAGTAAGGACTTGCACCATATTCCAGCTCCATTCGAGGAAGTGGAGAGATGAACAAGTGAACCTGACAGAGATTGAGGTTGAATCCAAAGAGAGATAGAAAATGGTTGATTATCGAGACCAAATTTAGTAAAGCCTGATGCTTGAAAGTAGGATGAAGATGAACCGGTGAATGAAATAGCTTGGAGAGAATGTCCAGATGATATGGTTGCGAAAGATGAAGCACTCGTTGTTACGGAATTGGGTCCGTAATCGACAAGTATTGATCCACTATCGAATGGAAAACGAGCTGCTAACGTGGCCACTTCAAGAATTTCACAGGTAGATTTATGTCTCTTGCTAACTGTAAATTCATCCATATAACCCTATAAAACACAACAGAATCATACAGATGAATGCTCAATTTTGTCACTCTATTAGTTGTTGACAACTCAACCTCATATGTATTCACTAAGGACTATTGAAAGAGAAATAATAAGACTTACTTGGAAGACGTTGTTATCCGAAGATCCTGCAAGAACTGGGATGGTGCCAATGGTAGTACTGCCTGTGGTAACCATGATGGGTAGTTGTGCTGTACAACGTTGATCTAATACGCCATCGATGTAGACCGATTGTCTCATTGTTGTTAAATCAAATACGAATCCTATATGAATCCATGTATTGAGAGATACATTGCGAGCACTTGCACAATCATTGTTCATAAAACCCATATAGAGACGATAACTTGAACTTACATTTCGTATTGTTAAATGAAGACACATCGATGTTGTTCGTGAAAAACATAGACCAAGAATACTATGATCTTTAATATTAGGATAACCAGTCGGATAAATCCAACTATTAACTGTAAAACTACTATTTGTTATAGGAATAAATGAAGTATATATTGATTGATTTCTAGATGCATTGAACGACAGAGCTTGATTGACGTAACCATTTGTAATAAAAGATGGACTATTGTATGCTGTTGCATTAAAATTAGTTGTTTGATCACTGAGAACACCATCGAATGACCAATCGGCTAGAAGATTCGATGATGATATCCATGATTGATTGACACAAGAAAAATTACATATAAGTGGAGCTGCTGTCGTCGTTGCTAAACAAAAATAGATATCAGAATTATAACCTCTTAAAAAAAGGTTAACTGAAGAATATTTTAACCTATTTATAAGCACATATAAAAGTATCTAGCATACATTTATATTCGAGAATAATTCTCTACAACAAATTAATAGAAAAAATGACAAGAAATCATTCGAGTCTGCCATTTTGATCCTTGATAAAATCACAAATAATCATTCTACGTGGTCAAATTCATTTTTCACGTTGTCTATTTTATGAAATCTTATAGCTATTCATTTAATTTTATATTTAAAACATTTATGTATGAAGTGTTCAATGTGACTGATGTATAGATGAAGGCGTACAGATCAACTCATCCTAATTTTATTGATTACGTACAAAATCGTCAATCTTTTTCTTTACATACTTGTTGTTGATGGTGCAGCACTTGTAGAGCGTGTGAGAGTACCTGCAGCGATTGCTGCTGCTATGATAGCACCTGCGACGATTAGAAATCCAGAAATTAAACCGATTGTAAGGCAACATCCACGAGAAAATCTAAAATAGAAAACGTATTAACAAGAACCTATACGATATTTTATGTGCTCACCCAATTGGATTTTGTTTTCGCTTGCGAGTCGATGGAACTTGTTGGTTGTCAACGGATGAATCCGCTTCATCGTACCACGTATTTATCTACACGAAGGGCTGATGAAATGAAAGTAATTACAATTAACTTACCATTGGCTGATAATACTGAGGTGACTGAAAAATATTGGGTGGATATGCGTTTAAGACTTGTACTTCTGCCATCTAAAAATTAAAACCTGGAATGAAGTTAATGAATTAATTACTGTAATCATTTACAGATTAATTCAACTAGAAATACTTCTATTACACTAGTGTTGTAATCGGTTCAATTGAGATAGCAAGATCGACTGGTTTGTATCGCTTTAAAGAATGTTAATATATACCACTTTTCTTCGATAAAGCATGCCTAAAGTAAGCTTAAATTCATTTATCAAAATATCAGCTTTATTTGATTCTATTTTCAGGTATTCTATTTGAATTTAGACTGTTGCTCTGAGAGAAACATTAGTACTTTTAGTTTTTCTGTGGTAGAAAAAAATTGCCTTACTCGACTATGAAAAACTTCACAACTTGATATTTTTTCCTAGAGGTTCCATAATATTGAAGCAAAGGAATAAAGCTGACTGATTTTTGATGCTATGTTATTCAATAAAGTCATTCAATGAATCGGCCAGTTTCAACCGGTTTGACAGCCAATGTGGAATTGACCACTTTTTCGCCATTTTTCTACCGATCTAACAAGGAAACCTCTTAAGGTATTAATCGTGGATTCAAAGGAAAGGTATATCAGTCGATAGAATTCGACGAGCTGGTCACTGTGGTGATAGACGTTTTCCACTATAAAAATTCTTACATATTTTTAAGATCAAATTAACCATATGATTAATTTGATTTTAAAACTATGTAAGAAGTTGGTATGGGGGAAAACGTTGATCATCACTATGATCAGCACATCGAGCTCTATCAACTGGTATATCTTTTCTTCTCGTCCAAGATTAACACCTTAAGAGGTTCCCTCATAAGACAATTTTACAACCGACCGAACCGGCGCGGTTCTACTATTTTCGACTGATTACAACTATGTCAAGTAGGTCTTAAAATGTTTTAAAGGCCTATTCCATGTAGAATCTGAAGATTTATAGGGACTATCCATAGGTAGACTTTTAAGAGTTATACAGACCATCTCTACGCGGTTCCAACAAAGTTATAGCGACCACCCTCATACAAGCCCTAAAAAAATTATAAGGCTCACCAACAGCTACGTCCTAACGAGTTATAAGCCGCATTCCTAGGCTCAAGTTCCTGTAAATCTATAAGGCTAACGACATTCATCTTTTTGAAAACTTTCATATCTGATGCGGCCTAACCACTGCAAATTGTCTAAACTTAAATATAATTTACAATGTATTTTCCAGATATACTAAAAAAAATATCGGGAAATATCTCATTGTCAATGAAATAACCTTATGCAACTACTCTCTAAAACTGTTAAATGACTGACAAAATTGCGAGTCAAGAAAAATAGTGTAATGATACTCGAAATAGTCCAGTAATTTCGACAGCCGATGAGACAGTTTTGTTGAAAAATGTGAAGTTTAGTAGATGCAAAATCGAACATGAGAAAAATGACTACTAGCGAATCATTTGTTACAAACAGAGATACAGTAGGAAATAATAAACATGCCACATGCTCTTACGATCGCTGCTCACATTGAAATCAATACTTTACTTATGTGAATGTCTTGGTAAACAACTGTAATCCTTTTTGCACAATTATTATTCAATTCATATTACATTCATGATGCATATGAAGAGAAAAAAACATACTTCGAACGCATGGGACATCAAAACAAATTTCTCTCACCATAGCTATGGGGTGAGGATGTGACGGTGAGACTGGGTGAGTTTAAATAACTAACTACCACAATCGGTTTCAATCTCTATTAAAAAGATTGATCATCAGGTGGTATGAATAATCTGCATAGAGAAAATCAGTTCAAATTAAATGCTCAAAGAAGTAAATAGTAGAGGATCGTGTATATTGTATATATATATATAAGATTGTTTTGAATTACAGTATGCGGAAAATAAATAAATTCTTGTATGAGTAAAAAAGACATACATCATGTATAGCAATATATGAAACTTAATATCAATTGAAAAAGCAATGCGTATTTATGGATGACAAGAAGAAGTGAAATTTGATCCTTAATACGTCTTTTGTATAAACGAGAAAATTTGTGATGTTGTGGTACGATATAAACAAATGCAACGAAGTAATTAAATATAGCATTTTGCGTTTTTATAATAAAACTGTACACCGAAGGCATGTAAATACGTATCGAAGTGATTAAATAAGCTATATTTTTTCTGAATACTTTTTGCTTTTATTATCTATATAGAGATATGTATTGAAAGTGTGCAAATAACTATCATGAGGTTAACTAAAAATAAGTAATAATAACTGTTCAAATTTCCATTTAAGAAACATTATCCTGTGATAAAAATCTTCTTCAAAATGCACTCTAGTGAATTGCACACTTGTCCTTGCGTTTTTAGAGCTGAGTAATTAATAGTTTTGTATTAATTGAATAAACAACATTTGGATTGATGATGTATTTTAAGTTTGTTTGAATTTTCAAATGAATAAGCGATTTAGTTGTGCTTTACTTTGTATGTATACTCGTAATGAAATATCTAGAATAAGAAGATAATACATTAAATGTTCTTTAATAATTTAAGAAACGTAAAGACTGAAGGCTTTCGATAAAGTAGAATCCGATTCTTTTCACTTGGAAGGAATGATAATAATGAAGAATATTAAGAAAATTGCGAAATAACATTAATATTTATGGGTTTTTTTTTTAGGCATGCATTAGAGTCTTTTTATTTTGAAGTTCATTGCTTGTTTTTTAATCATGTTGTCAATTTATGTTTTATGATAAAATTTGCACGTTTGGTCATGTGTAATCGACGGATCTCAATCACATTGAACACCAATGTTCCTGCAAAAGCTATTTTTCAATGAAAATTTCTTTTGTTCAATTTGTATGATTATATTCAAATTCTCTGCCACTCAGCGACTAGAAAGGTTCGCCTGATGAATAATATCGCTCTTCAGATTTTGCTGTCTCTTGCTTTCATTTGATAAAGAGCTATATTCCTTTTAAAGTAACAATAACAATAATATTAGTAATAAAAGAAACAATTAAAATGCCAAGACAGAATGATCATGGTCGTCAACATGAATTACTTTCACCAATACAAGTCTGGACTGAAAAAGAACAAAACTTAGACGATAAGAAGAAATAGAAGAAGAAGAAGAAAAAACATTCAGTTAACTAAAAAACTTCAGAAAATATGATTATTTTCTTTGTAAGATGTATATCATAATTATAGTATACTAAGAAAATTAAGTTTAATTTTTTTAGTTCCAAAGATATATTCTTTAAATGAAAGAAAATAAACTACATTACTTTATCAGTAGACGCTTTTCATATTCATTATTCCCTTTTCCATTTACCAGCTGGAATATAGCAGAATACAATTGTTCAAGTTTTTAAATAAGTTTTTGCCTTTTAGTCAGATTGAAACAAAAGTAATCATGCTTTTTTTTGTGATTCACATATACGTTGCAAAGATATGAACATCAAGAAGCTTAGAATTGGCGTCTGATCTGAATTCAAATTCAACCGAGATCAAAAAACTAAACGTAAGAACTTTCAAACCTGGTAAAATCGCCCTCTCTAAAGTCTTACACAATATGGCATTATAATATCCTTCAAAAATCTTGCTTTTCGATAAATATTACTATAAGATCTTTGAAGAATATTATACTGTTTGAATACTACATTAGAATAAAAAAAAATTGAAGAAAATTGAGAATCACAAATCTTCATTGTAACAAATAATGAAGAATGAATTCATTTCATTAGTATAGCTGTATTTTCTTTATATGAATAAGTAATAACAAAATGGAGACGAAGAGTTACTGCCACTCTCGGTATTAAGATTGGCAACGCATTACAATACTATTCTAGTTCTTTTTACATCATATAAAACACAACATTATATAGAATAGTGTATTAGATAAAATAATACAATCATATTAAGAAAATAATAGAAAGAGAAACTACTTGAGAGTGAAACAGGTAAGTGTTTTATCTTTTCAGAAATTAGGAACAAGAATAAATCTTTGTTACATCTTTTATAAAAAAAAAACATTACTAACTGAGCTTCTAATACGGAAAGTTTGCTTGAATCACATGTACATACACAAAGTTTCTAATTGTTTCAATCATCGGTCTGAAAAATTCTAAGTTGATAAGAGGTAGATAGTACGAGTGGTACTTTTATTTTCCTTCAAAGAAAGAGGGAACAGTGAAAAGCTTCTTTTTTTTGCTTTTTCTGCACTAGAACATATAGGCAAGTTTATTACGTTCTCATATCAATCAAGAAAACCAAAAAATGATGAAAAAATTGTCTCATCCATTTTCTTCATCTTTCAATTTTGGCTTTGACTGTTTTTAGTTTTCAATACTTTTTTTGATTTTATTGTGCTTTTTTGTTTAATTGTCTCTTTACTTTCCTTTGAACTTTTCTTAGTTTTTTTTTTGTTGATACGTATAGGCAGGTATGAAAGACTTGGATACATTTTCTCCAACAGGAGAAGCAAGAAAAAAGTTATCAAGTTCTTCTTTCTTTTAGAAAGTAAAAAGCAAGTGGAAGCAGTACTCTCAATAGATAGTAAATAAAACATTTTATTCACCCGAATACTTACTCTAAAATAGAAACTTTTCAGTTGGATATCTTGCATCTACATTTTGACTAGCTTGACCAGTCAGATTAACATACTTTTTTCAAATCTAAAGTCCTTTATTTTGGAAACAGCAGTGACGGATTTTGAAAGGAATGGAAATGGTCGTCCTTTTTCTAAAATATTTATTCTAAGGAGGAAAAATCTGAAGATGAGCTGATACTACTTTGAACGAAGTTGAATACATATTCTGATAAACATCGGCTTCTATTCACTGAATCATCGCCATTATAAAACTCCTAAATTCATCATTAGATCCAAAAACTGGCCATCCACCTTACTCTGGTTTTGTTTCTTTTCGGCAATAACGATTACCAACATAAAAAGCTCTAATCTGAATGAATGTTTTTTGGATAAAATTACCGTGTTTTTCTTTACGTTTTAAATTAGAAAGTTAACATTTCATTCTCTTTTTGAACTTTCTTACTCAACAAATGACAAGTACAGCATTGAATTAGATTTTGAAACGCAATAGATGGTTTGAGATACGATACTAATTCATGTAGGAAAAAACGCTGGAAAATCAGATTAGAATCGATTGTTTTCACAGTAAAAATTGATTCAAATTGTGGTATTTTATTCCAAGAAATCTGGTTTCTAAATTTCAAAGTAAAAGGATCCTGCTGGATTTCATGATCTATTCAAAGATTGAATTCCTTATATACTGACTGTAAAACCGGTTTCAGTTTGCTACGCTATAAGTGAATTAAAAAAAACACTACACTGAGTTGAGTTCTGTCCAATCAGAAAAAAAGGAAATCAATTTCGAAGCTAGTGTTCCATTGAAATAAAGAAATACGCAGCTGAATCTTAATTCATATTCATACTCAAATATAACAACTGATATTTATTAGTGACATCTTTTTTATTTCTTTTTATTAGAACCTTACAAAATATCATATTTATTCTGAATTAAGATAGAACATATCTAGACGAACATTAATTTCAAAATAATGTTAATCAACATTTATTTTCGCTCTTTTCGGACATTTCTTAAAACAAATCTACTTCAATTAAATCTATTTAAAGATGGTATAGAAGATGAAGTTACTATAAAAAATCAACGTCGATCAACTCGACTTTATGTATTTCTTCTTATCACATCACTGATCATTATAGGATTCTATCATTCTGTTGTAACATATGCACAAACAATTATAGTTAAATCTCCTTCATTCATTCAATATTCTACTTTATCAGAAAAATTCTCATTAGAATGTTTATGTACAAAAATCGCAATAAAATATGAAGATTTTATTGAAATAAAACCTTATTATCATGAATTATGTGAAAGTGATTTTATTTCTGATGATTATATAACTCAACTTTATAGTCTCTATGAAAAAACATGGAATAATTCAGTTTCAATTGATTTTCATCGTATAGCCGTATTTCAATTTAAAACTCTTCGTACATTTTGTCAATTAACACAAGAAACAATTGAAAATAATCTTGAAATATTTTTACAAACAGAATTTATTCAATCACAATTAGGTTCACAAGAATCTCTACAAATTCAAATAACTTCATTATTAACAGATTTTCTTGATTTCACACCAAAAACATTTTTAAGAACATTAGCTTTTATTCAAAATATAACAGCACAAAGTTTATTTATGACTGGTGCTTCAATAACAAGTGTTTTACCGACACGAACAATTAGTGATTATTATACTAATGCTCATTTTGGTATAACTTATAAATTTTCAGATAATTCATCTTGTACATGCTCAAGTTCAACTAGTAATAATTGTATGGGTTTAACAACATATAAAAATAATATAATACCTGGTTTTCATACAGGTTGTTATATGTTAAGTGCACTTCTTAAATCAACACTTGAAGTATTTTATAATCAAACATTTGTTAATATTCTTACTAATTCATCGGATCGTTTTCAAAAATTAAATTCTTCAATAATTTCAAATTCAACAATTGAAAAATTACTTAGTCAAATGCTTGTTACTCATTGGACAAATAAAACATTTTTTAAAAAATATTTTGATCAATGTTCACCAGATTATTGTCAATATACAATTATTAAACACAATGATTTATTATTTATTATAACATCATTAATTGGAGTATTTGGTGGATTATCTTCAATATTAAAAATTATTGCACCATTTATTATTATTACAATATGGCCAATTATTTTCAAACTTATCAAAAGACAAAAAACATCTACGATACAAACCAGAGGTAAGCACAGGTGAATTTTTTCTGTCCGGACGAGCGGTAGGACAATAAGAGTCGTTATTTGGTCTTTCAATTACCTATATATGTCAAACTTGAAATTTCAATTCAACTTTTCTATTATTAGATACTGAGATCGTCATTCAGAGGTATTACAATGAGCGATAGTGTCGCCAGATCTTTGTTAGAAATAATTTAAGATAGTGAAATGTGTATTTAAATTCAACTTTCAAGTTTGACAGTATTGCAATGACTTAAATGATAAATACTAAAAGAATTTATAATCATTTTGAAGCATTTATATATATATATATATTAATTGTTGTTCTTTGATTAGTTTCATTTGTCGGTCATATCAAAAATATTTATCAATTAATCAAACAAAAACTAATCGAATTAAATTTATTCAAAAATATTCCTCCATCACAAAATGAAAATATTCTTCGACAAGAACGTTATATAACACGTATATATATAGTTTTATTATTTATTAGTATAATTCTTATTATTATATTCACATGTATTACACCACAAACAAATTATTTTATTAAAAAATCTCCATCATTAAAAGATTTTATTCAACTTTATGATAAATATCCACTAACATTAAATTGTCCTTGTAATAAAACAGCAATAGATCAACAATTTATATCTTATATAAAACCTCAATATCATGAAATTTGTTTAAGTGAATTTATTTCATCGAATTGGATTAATATACAATTTATTCAAAATTCATCAATAATATCACTTAATACATCAGATATTCGTTATCAAATGAAATTTTTTTTTCAATTATTATCAACATTATGTCAAATGTCAAATGAAACAATTCAAGATTCACTTCGATTATTTTATCAAACGAAATTTATTACTAGTCAAACACTTAATCCACAAGCATTTGAAATACAAGTTAATTTAATTATTGAACATTTTAAAAGAATAATACCTGAATCATTTCAACGAATATTAAATTTATTAATTACAAATTTTCAAATTAATCAATTCGTTACACCAATGAATTCTTACTTTTCTCCTTCGTATACAATAGATAAGAAATTATCAGAAAAATGGCTAAAAAAGCCTGGTTGTCCATTAGAATCACCTAGGTCTGTTAATATTTGCTCTTGCGTATCTTCATCTTTGGAAGAATGTTATCCAAACATAACAATAAATGTAAATGGAACTATTGAAAATATTCCTGGAATGATTCAAGGATGGTTTCCTCTTCAATCATTATTGAACTCAACATTAGAATGTTTTTATAATGAAATATGTCTTTTAAAAATAAAAAAAATAATTAATTCAAATATATCATTAACTAATATCACTATACTCAAATCTAATAATCAATATGATACAATTAATTCATTAGCAAATAATCTTTTTATTTCATCATGGTATAATGAAAATTTATTTGAATCTTATTTTAATCAATGTAATCCTTTAACATGTCATTATACAATTCAAACTCGATTAGATATTATTTATATTACAACAAGAATTATTGGAATGATAGGTGGTATTAATTTTTTTCTATATCTTTTGTTACCTTTTATATTTAAATCAATAATGAAACTTTCAAATTATTTTCGTCATCTAAAACGAGGTAATATAATTGCAATAGAAGAAACAATACATAGAACAAGACGTAAGAAATTATATATGAAATTTTTTAAATAAAGAATTTAATTTATTTTATTTAGGATTTTATCATCATTTATTTATTTTATTTAAATATATTAAACAAAAATTAATTGAATTAAATCTTTTTCCTACAATTCCACCATCACAAGATTCAAATATAATACAAAGAAATCGACGTACAACTCGAATATATTTGATTTTATTAATTATATCAATATTGATTCTTACTTTTTATGGATTATTAAAACACGAGACAACTACAATTATTGTTGAATCTCCATCAGTTTCGAAATATAAAGAATTATATTATCAATATCCTCTTACACTTAAATGTCCTTGTAGTCATACTGCAATTAAATATAATAAATTTATTTATCAAAATGAACCACAATATCATCAGATATGTTCAAGTATTTTCGTTTCATCAGAATGGATCAAAAGAGTAAAGATTGGATATTCCGCATATATTGTACAAGATTTTACACGTATTGATTATCGTGATTATGTTAGCATTCAATTTCAGTCATTATCACAATTATGTAAATTATCTGAAAATACATTGAATGTCTCATTGTCAATATTTGAACAAAATGATTTTATTACATCAAATATAATTTCATATGATGAATTTAATATTCGAACAAAAACAATACTTGAACAATTTGTACTATCAGTATCTAAACAATTTATGGAAAGATTCAAACTAATTCAATTAATAAATCATGGAAATCAACTTGCTACAACATTTGAATCTAATTGGAAGTTTTCATCAAAATATTTTGATAATACTATAAATAGAGCTGTTAATCAACCATTATATATACTAGCTCAACCAAAAATCTATGGTGAAGAAAATTGTTCATGTGGAATACAATCAAATTGTTCAACATTACCTAATCTTATTTTTTCGCTCGATGATTTCTCATTAAATCCAATTATACCAGGATTTCATTTTGGTTGTCTCTTATTGGATTCACTTCTTCAATCAACATTAACTTGTCTCTATAATAAAACATGTTTAGGTATAATGCAAGCAAATATTTTCTATTCAATGCCGATTAAAACGGAAATTTTAACTTATTCATCATTATCGATACCAAATACAACGATTGAAACAATGCTTAATAATCTTTTTGCTTCTGAATGGATTCAAAAAACATCATTCGATCTTTATTTCAATGAATGTGCTCCTCAATCATGTCAATATTCATATACAATGAAATATAATCTAATATATATTGTAACAATGTTATTTGCTATTTTAAAACCTTTGATAAATGGATTACATTTACTTATATATTACATAGAATTAATAATAATCAAATTGTTGATCATTTTTCGAAAGAAAAAAAATTCAGTATCACCAGATGCTCATCAATTAAAGATTTCTATCGTTGATCGAGATAATAATACTATTAAAGAAGATTCAATTCCACCAATATCAACAATTCAGGTGATTATAATAACATTTATTAATTTTCGTTTAGGAGTTTTGTTGTATATTAGAAATTTCAAAATCACACTAAATAAAAAAAAAACAGCAAATAAATAATGAATGAACAACAAGAAATAGAGAATCAGTTGAAAATTTAAGCGAAAGAAAGATATATATATTTGAAATACAGAAATAAATAATATAGAATGATTTAATTGTAATCAATTTTATCATCGGATTATCGCCTTGTAGAGAGCCGTACTAAAAGGTTCTTTTTTTAAATTTTTTAGCTCAATTCTACTTCTATTAAACAACATAATAAATCGTAAGTAATGAATTCGATTAAATTTCTCATGTTTATTAATCTATTTTATTAATTTAGAACAAGAAAATACATAGATCGAGCAATTTACATTTGCTTAGGTCTAGTGGTCATGGGTGTTATGGTTACCATTATTATCATTCTACGTATAAATCAGAATAAAGAAAAGAAATTTATTTTAACTAGCACACAAACAACTCTTATTAACAATATTAGTAGTACAACTACAGAAATAACAAGTATGCTTAAATACAATGAACACTAAATTGATCATTATTTATTTTAGATAATTGTGATATGATTTTTAAATATCAATCTGAAAGTTATCCAACTGGTTTAAATCCTATATCAATGGTTACTAGTGATTTTAATAAAGATTCATTTGTAGATTTAGCTGTAACAAATTTTTATTCTGATACATTAAGTATTCTATTAGGAAATGGAGATGGAACATTTCAAATGCAAAAAATTTATTCAACAGGAAATGGATCTCATCCAAAAGAAATAAAAGTTACTGATTTTAATAATGATACATTTTTAGATTTGGGTATGTCTTTTTTTTATTTATGGAAAATTTGTATAGATGTTATAAATAATATGTATCTAGCATAATAATGAAATATATATATATAATATCTATTTCCATGACATATTTTGTTTGATTATCAAGATTTATCAGCAGAGTGAAGAAGTTTTATTCATATAAAGATTAATTTAATATATGAAAAATAAAATTAAAAAACATAGAAGAAATAAGAAGGAATCTAAGAGAATATTAAATAGAACCAGAGATTTAAACAGCGAATAGAAGAAAAAAAGATAATGAAAATTCAACTATTGTAAGGTGCACCCAATGCAAAAGTGGACTAAAAAATTTTTTTAAAAGATTTTTATATGGTTAGATAGAGCTCGTCGAGCTCTACAAAACTGTATATTTTAAAAATTTTTTAAACCATATTTTTGTGACAGAAATTACAAAATACTTTCAAAAATTCGTAAATTTTTAAATCGAAAAAAATGTCGATTTTTTGAAACAATTCAGCGATTTCACATCAATATTATTATATAAATAGTTTGAAAACATGCTCATTCGATGCAGCATGAAAAACTGCATCTAATGCTATAGATTTCAAAGTGTTCATACACAATATTCTAGGATAATTATTGAACCTAAGAAGATATTCTCTTAAGAGGCTAGTCACCCATGCCAAAAATGCTTCAACTCTCGTTAGAATCATTCTTTATCCTACAATGTTATGTCATTTTATTCGTCCTATGATGGGGAAAAAAGTTACGTATCCGTTTAAAAAACCACTGGAGTATTGATGAAAAAAAGCCATTTTTTCCTGTCAACGGGCTAATATCGAGAAAAATGGGACTATATTTTGAGATTTTGTTTACAAAAAGTTTGTGTTTGTCGAAAATAAACATCATATTCGGAATCAGCGCATCGAAATACACCAGAAGCTCTGGATGTCATCGAAAAAAAAATCCTAGAGAAATTTGACCTGTACTACCCCCCCGGCAATTTTTTCATCAATTTTATCCTGTGGTCCCCCACGGGTCAAATTTCTTTAGGATTTTCTTTTCGATGACATCCAGAGCTTCTGGTGTATTTCGATGCGCTGATTCCGAATATGATGTTTATTTTCGACAAACACAAACTTTTTGTAAACAAAATCTCAAAATATAGTCCCATTTTTCTCGATATTAGCCCGTTGACAGGAAAAAATGGCTTTTTTTCATCAATACTCCAGTGGTTTTTTAAACGGATACGTAACTTTTTTCCCCATCATAGGACGAATAAAATGACATAACATTGTAGGATAAAGAATGATTCTAACGAGAGTTGAAGCATTTTTGGCATGGGTGACTAGCCTCTTAAGAGAATATCTTCTTAGGTTCAATAATTATCCTAGAATATTGTGTATGAACACTTTGAAATCTATAGCATTAGATGCAGTTTTTCATGCTGCATCGAATGAGCATGTTTTCAAACTATTTATATAATAATATTGATGTGAAATCGCTGAATTGTTTCAAAAAATCGACATTTTTTTCGATTTAAAAATTTACGAATTTTTGAAAGTATTTTGTAATTTCTGTCACAAAAATATGGTTTAAAAAATTTTTAAAATATACAGTTTTGTAGAGCTCGACGAGCTCTATCTAACCATATAAAAATCTTTTAAAAAAATTTTTTAGTCCACTTTTGCATTGGGTGCACCTTAC
>JAJEKB010016163.1:0-10087 GCA_022393335.1 Macrotrachela quadricornifera | reverse complement strand
TTTTTTTTTTTTATAGAAGAAAGAAAAGAAAAATCTTTGTGTTTATTTTGTTCTTTCTATTTGCGTATATCTTGTATTCGTATATTTTAAAGTCTATTAGTTACAATTATAAAAGAACTATACGGAATTACCATCAAAATCTTAATTTTTATAATAAATAAATAAATAACAGAAACATCTAACAAGGAGAAAATATTTATACTATTTATTAAAACATGTTTTTATATGAGATAATTATACACAAAGATAAAGTTATAATCAATAATACTAATTTATCAAGCCATTTAAACATTTCTATTTATTGAATATAATAATAAATTAAAGGAAAGTATAGATGTTATGTTTGAACAATTCTTTTGAACTGAACTTGAACTGAATTTGTCGATCTGTATTAACCTTTTGAGGGCCAGTTTTTTTTTAAATGAAAAAAATATTTTTCAACCTTTTTATTTTATTTTAACTCAAAATAGCTGCATAAAAATCTTGTGATAATCAAAAAACAATTTTTTTTATTTTTAGGATAAAATGGCAGTTTACGAGTAAAGTATTCGATGTTGGTTTAAAAATCTGCTTCCTTGGTGCTACAATAAGCACATCTTTTTTTTTTCACGAACAAATACATTCCATTCAAAACTAAGGACAATTTTTAGTAATGCTACTTTAGACATACTTTTAGAGGAAGGTCTTCTACGACTTATGCGTTCATTGTAGAAGCAGAGAGTTTTCCCCACTTTAACCAAAATGATGTGCTTTGCAAATTTAAAAACAATGTAAATTCTTCAATGAAAACAAGAATAGATATACCCAATAGAGGTTGAGAATATTCTCGAAAAACAAAAGGTCAGAGAGCAGAGAGAAATTATGACGCCACGGTATCTTAATAGCAAGAACAAAAGATATTTGAAAAGAATTTATATGTGAGATCAAGAAAGGAGAGAAAAAATTAAAAGTATGTGATGAAAAATGCAGTTTTTTATGACTATAATAACCTCATATATTTAATTATTTAATGTCAAATAAACACTTTTCTTTGCTGAAAAACAGGTGGTCCAAAAATGGGTCACCGGCTTTCGAAGGGTTAAAGAAATGTAAATTTCGATTTGATCTAATGAAAGATTATTTCGATTCAATAAAATCACAAAATGTTTTTTTTCGATAGGTAGCTGCAAAATATAAAAGATATAAATGGATCTTATCGATATAGAAAAGTTTGTCAAGATTAGCCAAAAACTACAGATATGTGAGAAACTCATTGAAAAAAAAAGTCTAAATATTTATTTTGATCAAAATCTCATTGCTTGTTGACAAATATTATTATTAAATTTTGATCCGCAAACTTTTACTTAACTATATGATTATCGCTGCCGTTTATAAATGGCATGAGGTCTTCCAGTATCTAGCATTAACGTATTCAATCATAATTTCGGCAGTTAAAGCATGTGATACAATCGTTTCATATTGGCATTTTCTAGAAACGTGATTTAGAAAAAGCTATATATAAAGAACAGTCCATTTGTCGTACATATGGTTCCAAATTTACATTAAAAATTATACGAGAACTCGCTACAAAGTGTGAATCGAAGAAATCACATATTGGTAAGCCGTTGAATACTTATCCATTGCGATTGACTGTTAGACATTTTCCGTCTCTGCTTCCTTCCAATGAAAGCAATCAGACTTCTTAAAGAAGATGGTATGCCTGCAAAAATGCCGAATGGCGTGAAAAGAAACGAAGTAACACGCGTTACTAATACACTGAATGTGGTATTGAGCTTTCTATTCTCAGTTGCTTCAAAGATTTTTGTGCCTCACAGAAAATTTAATATTATCCAAAATAAATTTGTAAACACTAATCAAAAAGAAATAGCTATAACGATTCTCTAAAGAGGATCTTTCTCTCTCTTAAGTCGGTAACCAAATGGTTAACTATATTCCTTCTGGATCAATAAAATAATCAACAATGCAAGATAGATGTTGTCCTCATTTTTCATACATTTTCTATGATATTTACTGCTAATCTTTTTTTTTTTGATTTAGTTTGAAGGCGCCACTGGAATGATTAGCTCAGTGTCTTATGCTATTAGTGATATTGTTTTATCGGATTTACTTCACCATTAAACAATGGTTTACCCGTTATAAATCGATTTAAGGCCAACAGTTATAGCGAACTTGAGCAATGATTCTAAGTTATTGACAAATCTACATCAGTCAACGTTCATTTAATTGAACCATTATTAACAGATGTAACATTGTTAGTTCATTCGAGACTATACATTATAAGTGCTTATGGAATTAATAATAAATATTCTGCGTTTGATACCATACGCAGATGGATTTATATTTATAATCAATACAAAGAACGAAACATAAAACTAGTCGGTTTTTCAACTGATTGTGATTCGAGATACTTTAAAGCTGTGAGAATACCTTTAGAGATCTTTTCTCGAGCACCTAATGTTCATTTATTCGCAGAAAATGATAATCTACTTACCATTAATACCGTCTAATTAAAAACTTACATATTTTTTAATTTATCATTATTTTAGTATCCAAAGGACTTTTACCGTCATATGCACGTAATTGCCATCTTTTTAGTAGTGAACTGTATCGTGAAGATTTTTTACTCCAACTCTGACTCAGACTCCAAAAAACTCCGAAATTTTTTGCGTAGTTTGGTGACATCGCGATCATTCTCGTGTTCAGAGTAGGTTGTCACGCGATGAATCAGTAAACTAATGGAAATTGTGTGCTTTTCATTACTATAAATTTCATTGTTTTTTTTCTGAGGATCTTCTAGTAATTTGTTAGCGAACAAATACAATATTCGTTCGCTATCATTTCACATATAGGATCATCTAGTATTTTCCTTCTTTTCTTTCGTTCTCCTATTAGCTCATCTGTTTGTTTTTTTCCTTAGCTGTGAATCGTATATATACTTAGATTTTTCCTCTTTTCCCTTCTCAAGCTATATCTCTTTTATGTGTCATGTCTTTTTATGAGTAGAATTTTTCTGATCGTTTTCCTTCAATCATCTATTGGATTTTCCCTAAAGATGGATGATATTTCGTCCTATATATAGGTGATAGTTTTTCATGAATAAAGAGAGGAATTTTGATATCCTATTATCATTTAACCAACGACGTAGAGTTAGCCACCTGTAACATAATTGCAGAAATAATGTCGAAAAACATTTTGACAAAAAAGAGCTTGAAAAATTGAAAGGAGATGGTGATGAATCGGTGAGATTTGTACAGAAGAGAATAACATCAAAGTGAAGTGAATAGTGGCAATCTTATCATCATATTTTCATGAACGATCATCAACAACAATTTGCGTCCAGTAACAGCTGTAAAACCTTATTAATTGTTACATCAGCAAGTGGTACAAACAATTTAAACTCTCATTTCAAATCATGTGTACAACGAAGAGATAAATTAATGAATTTTCATCAACAAACAATTCATGATTTTTATTCTTCTTCAAAAGAATCTCCAATTCCAAAACGATTAAAATTACGTGTTACACGAGCATGTACAGGGTTTTGTGCTGTAGATAGTCGAGCCTTCATTATGATAGCATGTAGTGGTTTTCGGAGGCACCTATGCATTTTGTCCCATTACTTTTCATCCCTTAATAGTTTGACCCATACACTATGTCTCTACTCGTTCTGTAATATGATTTACTCGCTTTAGTGAAAGCACTAGAATCTTTCTGCTACGTAATTATTATAAGCGTTTCCTTCATTTTGACCATAAAATCGTTGTATCCGTTATCGAACATTAAAACTTGTATATTCATTCTGTATATTCTATATTCTTCTCTCTTCGTACTATCTTCTCCAGGTCGCTGTAATCACTATCTCTTTGTTTTCATGGCATCTATCTCTCTCTTATATTTATGTATTCCTTTGTCGGTCGAGCCTATAAATACATCGGTTTTAGTTCAAATAAACATATAATACAAATCGATTTTTACGTGATCTAATAGTAATTCATTTCTTTCTCACTATTAACCAAATGCTGCTCTTCATACAATACGATGGGTGATATTCAAATTTTGAAAAGTAAACTAGGAAATCCGATTGTCTATCATGATGGATTCGAGTACACGCAACATCGAGTGACTGATGAAAAACGTATTTTTCGATGTGAAAGCCGTGACTATAAGAGTAAGTGTTAATGAGTGAGTTCTTCTAACGTAAGTTGAGTTTTGGATTTTGTTTCAAGTTGTTGCCACACGAATGTAACAATGGATGCTATACTTCAAGGACCATCACGTCATCCTCATTCATCAAACCTATATCGGCTTGATGTAATTCGAATTCCAAATGAAATTAAAGAAAGTAGTGTATCATCTAAAGAGGCAACAAGTATAATTTTACATAATGTCTTACGTACAGCACCAGTGAGTATTGCAGCAGACCTTCCATCAACGGAAGCTCTCTCACGATGTATTTGTCGTCAGAGGCCACTACTTCTTTTTGATATCATCAGTCAGTTATCTCAAATTTTAAAGCAAACGGATCATGGAAAGAACTTCATCCTCAAAGAGAACGAAGCAATGATCATTTTCACAAGTAAATCCAATATGAGTGTGCTGAGTGAGTGCAAACATCGGTATTGCGATGACACGTTTAGTGTGAGTAAAAAGCTTTTTGATCGCTGTATGTACTTATCTTTCTTCAGGTGTGTCCGACGGAGCTCTTCCAATTATTTACAGTCCATGGTTGATACATGTGTCAGATTGTACTATTAGTGTATGCCTTGCCTATTGATAAAAGTAGTGGAGATTATGATCAATTCTTTGAGAAATTGTTGTTGGAGTTTCATTTTGATCCTGATTCAATTTTACTTGACTTTGAATAGGCAACAATCGAGTCAATTACGAAATATTTTTCTAATGTTGTCTAAAATGGTACTGATGACGCACATATTGATATATTTCATTGTTTAATTTTTGTGCGTCTGTAGGTTGTCTGTTTCATCTGAGCCAGTGCATCTGGCGCCGTATACAATCAGTAGAACTTTAGAATAAGTATGTGAACGACGAGGCATTTCGATTGAATGTAATTAAACTGATCGCTCTCGAATTCGTACCGACTGCTGATGTCACCAGAGCTTATTCATTAAGGATCATCGATTTTGGCCAGGATGCTGATGAGCTATTAGAATATTTTGAGAAAACATAGATTGAGCAGAAGAAAATACGAGGTAAATACAGGTATCATTTTTTACTCTTACAAATCGAAATTATCATCTGATTTTAGGTAGTCGACGAATGAAGCCTCTGGTTTCAGTAGAAATATGGAATATATACGATCGTGTCGTCCGAGATTTTCCTAGTTCGAATAACTCGATCGAAGGATGGCATCGAGCCTTCAATGATCGTGTATCGATCAAACACCCTACTGTAACTAGACTGGCAAAGTGTATTTTACGAGAACAAACAAAAATTGAAATGGATATCGAGCGAATTCGAGTTGGTTAAGACTTAAAACTCAAAAAGAAGATCTATGCAACTCTTGATTCAAGATTGAAACGAATTGTCAGTTCTTATAATTTTGAATTTGTTAACGACTATATAGCTCGTGTGGCTGCTAATGTCAAACTAAATTCCTAAATTGTTACTTATTCTTCGCTATGTTTAATAAATTCAATGTAAAAGATCCTAGTATACGGTATTGTACATTAAGTAGAGTTGTCGCAGTGACTCGTCAGATGGGACGATGTGTAAGGCACGAAAAGTAATGAGACTAAATGAGTGTCCACCAACATCATCATCTGAACCTTTACGTAATGATTGTTGATTATTCATTATTGAAATTGAAATGTTAACTTTTCTTTTTCTCACAATCGTAAGTGAAGGTAGTATATATTCTGCATTATCTTCATATGATTCTTCATTTGATAAAGAATTATTCATAGTTGTTACATCAGCTTTATGCACTTTTGATGTTGAATCAGTATTTGATCGAGTAGTAATATCACTAGTTATTGTTGAATCAAAATGTTTTACTACCAATGAAACAATCAATTGTATTCATCATCTTAAATCAATAATGAATAAAATACCATTAGAATGTACATCTGATAATTTTGCTCGAGATTGGTTTTCAAAATTACTTGAAGATATTAAACAAAGTGATATTTCAAAACATATTCAAACATGGGCTGATGAATCACGAAAAACAAATTTTACCTTTCGTCTTTGGTATTTTGTGCTTAATCATCTTTTTCAACCTGTTCCTCAATTATACGTGTTGATTCGTATCTGTGATTTTCCTGGAAGAAATGCTGCGTTGTGTAAGTTTGCTCCATTATTTTTTACAACGAATCATCGAAATTACAGCCGACTTTACGCACATCAAATATATGATTTACAATCGTCTTCATCTTATTTAATCGAACGTCTATCACGTTCTTTTACAGTTACACGTTCTGAACGTCGATTCTCTAGTAAGTTGTGTCTTGATTTTGTCAATATAGATATACGATTATTGTAGGTATTGCACTCGACCAAACCATCGAATGCACGATCAACAAGCATGGAAAAGGAATTAGTGAAATTAATGGCCGGCTTGATGAACAGTCAATCGATAAGTGGATTCATTCTTTTGCATTTCGATCACTTCTTACTTCAAATTTTCAAGAAATTTGTGGTATTGAAACAGAAAACAACTCAATTGACTCTCATGTTGAATGTTCATCACATTGAAAAGCAGCTGATAATAATGAATTATCAATCATCATCCGAAAATTACGAAGTGAGCAATTATTTTCTTAAACAAATCCACAACGGCGGAAGATTATGTCAGGTCTTTTAATTCATAATGATATTATTGAAGATGTTACTTCTTTACATGAACATGGTGAACAAGCTTTGGTAAGCTATATTTATCAACAATCAATTCATAAAACAGTACCGATCGACACACCACTCAAAGCAATACACAGACTTAGTAAGTTATTTATACAAATTATATATGATTAAAACAATTTTATTTTATTTTCATTTATAGAACTTAAAGATGCTGATACATATGTACCTTCATTAGCTGCTGAACCAACTAAACGTCGTTGTAAAGATTATCATCATTTGGTGAAGTTAGCAGACTTAGAAATTCGTCGAACGATCATTGTGGCATAACAACGAAACCTTCAACCAATATCTCAATTTATGGCCTATGAATTTGCACCAGTATCTTTAGCATTATATGATCCATCCAATATTGATTTATTTAATCAACAAAAAAAAGCAACAACAATCACATTCTTAAATAATATTTTTCCATCAGCAATTTCAAAATGATGTCCAGTATCTACTGAACGAAGTGCAGTTGCTATTGATGCTGGTTCTATATTAGAAATAAAACCAAATCCTGAAGCGAAAACAATTAGAGATTATGCTATTCAATTATTAAAAAACATAATAATATGTTTATTTGAAAAGCATGTAAGTTGATCGTTTATTATTATTTATAATTCTATTTACTTATCTTCTAGGAACGTATCGATATCGTGTTTGATAATAATAAAAGCAAGAACATTAAACAATTTATCAAACGACGCCAATATGATGCTCAAAACTGTGCTTATCAATTGAGAAGTAATGATAGACCTGAATCACCATTTAGTAAATTTGTTCATTGCAACCGGTGTGCACTTGCTGAATGTGTACACCAGTTTTAAATGCAAAAGAATCTAGTTCAATTATTACCTGTAGAACGTGTTTTAGTTGTTAGTAGTCCAGATTCAACAGCAGTAAAATTACAACATTGCCATGCATCTGAATTTGATTATCTATTGGAATCAAAACAAATGGAAGCAGATACAAGAATATTATTGCACAACAATATTATAAGTCTTTATCAATATTATCTAAGTATTCATAGGATGCCACAGAGTGAGTGAAACAATACTTTTTTTTTGTTTATATACTAACACACTATAATATTATATGATTTATTTATTTATTTAGTACCGATATTATTCTACTAGCTATTGGATTTGGAATCTGCGTAATGCTTGATCATTTAATAGTAAAATCCACAAATACCAGAACAAAAGACAAATACTTTTATCAACGTCAAATCCATAGCAACTGAACTAGACATTCAGCTATTGATCTAATATCTCTTCTTATTCATCATGGTCTTGAGGGTTGTGACTCCACATCATTTATTGAACATATTACAAAACAAAAAAAAGATATTTAAATGTTTCTTTGATAACCCAACCGGATATTCAACTATAAATAGTTTAACTGATGCTCCACCATCGTATGATGCTATTAATGGTGCTTAACAACTAGTTATTCAATGTTATTCATTTAATCGTGTTGCTCATTCACTTGAAGAATTTCGAGCTATGACTAAGTTCAGCGATTAGCTAATTTTTTAAAGTACTATTTATAGTTATTTATAAATCTTTTTATGTATATTTAGTGGCTGAACTTCGTATTAAAGATCGTGTTCGTCACAGTATTGCTTCATCATTACCACCACCATCAGCAGCTTTTTATCAACATTGTTTAAGATTTATACGACAAATAAAGAATTGGATTGATTGTCTAGATTCATATCCAATTGCACCACCTATGATTGGTTTCGGATATGAAAATGCTGCTACTCCTACTCAAATGAAGATTAATGATATGCCTATTGATTCACGACTTGATTGCTGTGACGAGTGCTAATCTAACTACAATCGTTGTAAATGCCGAAAGAATTTGGTTTTCTGTACTGTATATTGCAAATGTAACATTAATTCATGCAACAATCAATCCAAGATTCAGGTAAATGTTAAATTTTATACAATTCATTAGATTTATTTCTTTTTTTCTATTTAGAATGTTAATCCATGACCTTCGACCAATTCAAATAATGATAATGATGATAATACATGTTCTACGGATGGTTTCGCATCAGGATGCATAAATTCTGAAGAATTTTCAATATTAGTATCATAATCTGATGATATTCTTAACAATAATCTGGTAAATGTTATTTTAAATAAAACAGGAAACTATTTATGTTTTTTGTGTTGCAGACCGACTATTTGGATATTAGTGCTGCTGACTTTGATCCAATTGTTGAATTAAGTGCAATGAATTATTGTTTCCTCGATTCTATAACCAGTACTACATCAAATATTGATCCGTTTCATCGTATATTTCATCATCACAATTATTCAAGGGTCGATTCAAATGATGAGAACTTAATTGATCCACAAAACACACCAAAACGACAACGAACATCATCTACATCTATGGTAATGATTTATAAAATTTCTTTAATAAATTCTAATTTTCTCTCTCTTACAGAATATCTTCAGCAGTCTATTGTCATGCTTATCCCCTTACTCCCATTCTACTCCAAAAGTATCATCAACAGCAAGTAGAACTTCAACAATATTTGTCGATATACTGATTTTACAAATAAAACTATGATTTTTTACGTCCATCATTTACGAGGGAACCACCCGAGGTGATAAAAAGCTTTTCGGTCGAGGATATGATAGTTAGATAGGGCATACCTAGGAGTGGTATACCCTAAGCTAGTATGGGCGCAAGTTGAGATCTGGCTGAGATATCGACTTTTTACTTGAATTTGCCTATAGGACCCCATCTTCTCCATAAAATCAAAGTTTTGAATTTTGGGGTGAGACTTTGCCCATATCGAGACCTCAGCCAGAGTAGTTCATCCACAAAGTTTCAGAATTTTTGGACTAAGCGTTCCCGAGATATGAGCCTGTTAGCGTAAACATAGTTCTTACACATATTGTTGTATGCATGGATATTTTGAAAGCATTATATCTCGAGAATGCTTAGTCCAAAAATTCTGAAACTTTGTGGATGAACTACTCTGGCTGAGGTCTTGATATGGGCAAAGTCTCACCCCAAAATTCAAAACTTTGATTTTATGGAGAAGATGGGGTCCTATAGGCAAATTCAAGTAAAAAGTCGATATCTCAGCCAGATCTCAACTTGCGCCCATACTAGCTTAGGGTATACCACTCCTAGGTATGCCCTATCTAACTATCATATCCTCGACCGAAAAGCTTTTTATCACCTCGGGTGGTTCCCTCGT
>JAJEKB010016160.1:0-21099 GCA_022393335.1 Macrotrachela quadricornifera | reverse complement strand
TTTTATGTATTTATCGTTCTTCAAAAAATAATCGACAAGAAAAAGAAATATTGGTTAGAAAGCGATAGGACACCCTTCAACGTGCATACAACTGTATTGATTTGGGAGAACGAAAAAAAAAATGTCGAAGCATTAATAGATGTCATTAATTTACTTACTGATTCATTTTCTATTTGACAAGCTAATATTGCTTTCCAATAAATCATCATACAAGGAAAACGACTTAAAGAATAGAAATAGAAACATCGATGATTATAGTGTTCAGCTAGTAATGAAATCGAGTATAATATCTTTCTCTTTTATGATTGAAAATTTATTTGTTGATCAATGCCTATCAGATGTCCCTCAAGTCTCACTAATTAGTATCGAAGAATTTTGTTTTTTACAAGCTTTCATCTTGTATAAAATTGATTAATGTCTCTATTGTAAATTACAGCAGTACTCCCCTTGAATAATATTTTTTCCAACCCTATACAGTGAGACCCATCGGTGAGTCTCATCGCATCGAATGGGTTAATTCTCAATGTAATTTGCTAATTATCTTATCAAATAACAGTGAAATATTTCTAATATGTTTTCATATTTTTACATATAGGTCAAAAATGGCCCCGGTTGGTAGGACTTGGGTTAATTTACGATGGTTATGCTCAAAATCTAATATAACAATAATGTAAAAATATTTCATTTTTTATAGTTATTGTACTATTGATTAGAATTAAATTCTAATAAAAAATAGAGTTTGAGTTTTTAATGTCCTAACATAGTTTTTTTTTATAAACAGCCTATAATAATGGAAAAAAAGAAATTTTATTTTAAAATGAATAGAAAATGATTTGCATTGAGACATAAATACGAAGAAGATTTTTGTGTAGATCTTTCATTTTATTATAAATATATGTCGAAAAATAGTTCTGAATTAACTCTGTTATTAATCGAAAAATGATTTGATCTTCGATCAATATTTATATTTCTTGAATAAATGTATTATTGGATCCTTTTTTGAATTTCACTCGATATTAAATTTTTGTATTCGATGATTGTTATTATCAACAACATAAAGATTATTTTGTCTATCGAATGTTAAACCACAGGGATAATTGAGCTGATTTGCTTGTACTCCTTGGCCATTCCCACCAACAATAACACAACCTTGTTTATCTCCTTTTAACCAACGCATCACTCGATGATTGCCCTGATCTACCACATAAATATTACCTAGTTGATCGACGACTATTCCACATGGATTTGACAATTGTGCCAAACTATTTCCTTGACCACGACCACCAGCAACAACAATACCTTCTTCTGCACCTTTCATCCATTTGACTACACGATGATTACTAAAATCTGATATGTAGACTGAACGATCTTGATCGACGAAAATGAAGAGAGGAAAATTGAGCTGATCAATCGCCATGCCTTGTCCATTGCCGCCTGCAACTACTGTTCCATTTGTATCTCCTATTTTCCATCGTCTCACTTCACTCTTACTGGCATCAGAGACATAGAGATATCCATCATTATCCATAGCCAAACTCCAACAATCAACATTTGAAATAATTGTTTCTCCAGTTGTACCATTTTGCCGTGTTCATCGTACTATTTGTTGGCTTCCTCTATAGCAGATGATAAGACAATCATTATATTTATCAATAATCACAGTTTTTGGACCACGCAATTGACCATTCCGATTTCCATCGAGCACTACTTGACCACTAGTCGTACCATTCTTCCATTCGACAATACGATGACTACCTTGGTCGGACACATACACAGTTTGGTCATCATCTACACAAATATCCCATGGATAAGAAAATTGATTTAGTTCAGTACCTTTTCCATTTCCCCCAGCCACTGTAATACCGTTTTGTACCCATCTTGCATTAGCAGCGATATTTAGAACAGCTAAATGTATTACAATAAAAGGAAATTTTATATTGAATATTATTGTCAATCGATTTCATTCGATTCGTACAAATGTTATTGGAAGGAAAAGGATTTTCTTACACAAATACAATAGATTTTTTCCTCTAAAATGTAAATTAATTATTTTAATCTTTAGAAATCAGCTGATTTAACTGAATTTTCATATAATATACACATAAAAATATTATGAACGTTAGATTTTATTTATGTCTAGTTAATCATATTAACTATCAAAATCAACATGTATCGCTTAAATTCATATTTATGAACGAATGAACTATTTTATCTTAGACTCAAAATAACTTTAATCTGACTATATACAGCTGTTTTCAAAAAAAAGAACTTGTAAACATTCTCTCACAGGTATCTTTTTCTATGCAAGTACTTTTTGAACTGCTTTAAAGTATGATAGATAGACCACGATGGGTTCTGTACAACAATTTAATTTCGTATTCTTTTGATTGATTTATAAAAAGCAGGGGTGTTGGAAATGAAGGAAGTTATTAGCTTTTCTTTCTTCCGATGTCTGAGCAAAGTCTAGTGGTGCCCAGACAGTTCCCGAGCTAGTCCACCCTTGATTATGCCACTAAGTAGAATGTTTGTTCCACGATGAATAAGAAAAGCAGATCATATGCCCCTGCTCCAAAAAGACAAAATTGTCATGTGAGGATTTTTCACATTATCGATTGATGGCATAACTGAATGAATATATATCGAAGAGGAACGAAATTACACTTCTATATATACAACGTGTAGTATATCTGTTGAGGATTTATCCCTCAAAAAGATCACTTTTTTAGTTACTTATAATAATAGAGAAACAACTGTTTAAAAAAAATATTTTTTTCCAAATTTATTAAATAGATCAAACGATCCACACATTATCTTAAATATAATCTTCGTTTTTTTTCTTCAAACTTGGATGGTAATTCCGTGAAGTGCTTATTAATTTATATAGATTTTCTATCAGCATTCAATAAAATGTGGTATCTCGTACTAATTATTAATTGAATTCAGTTAGAAATGTCCTTATTCAGACTTCATATTCATTTTTTACTGAAGTATTTTTCTCGCTGTTGCTCTCATCTTTTTGCTGATGATTTAGTTCTTTTGAAAGATGCTTTAGAAAGAAGATTGTATCAAAATATAATAGAACTAGAGAAACAAGCTAGAATTGCAATGCAGGCACTGTTAACTCTTTCGGATAATTATATACTACTTGTTACTATTAAAAATACAAAGGCAATAGTGCGTTTGCTTTAAGTGTACTCGAAGTCTTCTATCAAAACTAGCCGACCAAATTTGTATCTAGTTTGAAATACTTAGGAGCAGAAATTAGGGTCAAGCTAGGCTGGGATAAATATACAAAATTTCGGTTAATGAAAATACGAAATATATGCAGACAATTTCCAATTTAAACTAATCGGTATTGGTCGTAGACTTTTTCTTTACATTTGCTCTAATACATTTTATTAATTTGGCTCTTTATAACATGATTTTATTTTTCAGAAAAAACACAGAACATCTTTATGCGTCAGGTATTCGTATCATCTTTGGGTTATCGGAATGAGATGACTATACCATATTTGTACTATTAAGGGAAAAAATTCTTATGGGACTATTTATATATACATATTGGTTAAGATTAAAAAAAAACATTTAGATACAGTATATAAAGCACTTGAATATTAACAAACATGGAAAGCATACCTAATTGCAACGTCTCCTAATCGTTATTATTATAAATCTATGAATTTCAGAAAAAATAGTACATTCCCCAATCATCAAACAGCAAGGGCAATTACGTAGATTTATATCCCTTAACATTTTTTAGTATACATGAAAAACAATATCAAATTTTGAAAAGATAATCATCTGTTATCGAGATATTCGTATCTTTACTCTCTATTATGCAATTTTTTACATATATAAATATCTATAAAATCGAAACCGATTAAATTCTGTTTGGTCCTAAGGAAAAGATAACGTCTAAGTTGTAATAGAAATGTAATTGAATTCTAAACATCTCTCTTTCTTTTTTAAGTTTTTTATTATTCTATCGTAGTATGTTAACCCTATGGAGAACAAGAAATGTGAATATAAAAAAAAAGTTTTACCAATTGCTGTTGTCATATTGTATACTTCAATGACAGTTATGTGTGTGTATATTGAAGAACGTGAAAGAAATATAAAAGAATGAAAGTAATGAAGTCTTATCTGATTGTGTGAACAGACATCCCAACGAAATGAGTCAATGTTAATAAATATCATTATGAAGGAATAGAACGAAAAAGATTTTATTTTATATTAAAAAAAAAAAAATAAGCGATCAGAGACCGAAAACGAGTCGAGTCGAATTTGTTTTGACTAGTTTCGATCTCCGATGTCTATTACGTATTCTCTATTTCCTTTAATAAAAATTTATCTTCTTGGTAGAAAATCTACGCCTTGAAATAATGCAACAGCTTGAGGAGTGAAAATGATGATATAGATGTGAATGCGGTTGATATCTCCAGCAATTGTTTTTACTATAACTGACGGTAACTAATATAGCTCAAAAAGTCTGCAGTCTACGGTAACTTCAGCGACTTAGATGATCGGATTACATTCCTACTCACTGTTTCAAACTTGTTCGATCATTTCCAGTCTAATAATTGTATCACAAAATCCAGGTGATTCGCGTGAGATCAGATCCTGTTGAAAAAGTTTCAAATCCGACATCTTATAATCATTGAAAGTAATCGGATGCCTTCTACTGTAATTCAACAACTTACACAGTTTTCTATTGAAAATCGGACTAGTAGAATCTGTCGTATCTGATATCAGCAAGTCTTCGGAACCTATCCTGACAAATGATTGTTCACATAAGATTTTTTTATCAATTTTTATAATCAACTCGATTAAGACCTAAATGTATCACAAGCGAGAACTATTTCGAACATTTTTCCTAGGCATCATAAGATGTTGACCCTATAATATCCGAAGGCATTAAACATAGCGATGATATAACTACGGTTAAAAATTATAACTGAAATAACTTTTCGACCCAAAAGTTGATCGGTTATAACTTGCATACTCAAGTTCAAGTTCATCATTAACGTCTTCTTTCACTTCACGGAAGCACCTTACTCACTCTACAACTGTTTGATATTTTTTCATAAATTGTCGTTGGATTTATTCCCAAATGAGTACAAATTTTTATATAATATCGATTGTATTCAACTAAAATTTATGGAAAAAATCTTGTAACTAAGTCGAAAATCGAGTTACTCTGGCTATCACCAATTTCAGCTCTTGAGTGTAGATGTGAGTAATGGCTCCGGATAAAAATAACATTCATATCAACAAATTAACAATATTAAGAAATGAAAGTATTTCAATTACTATTATCATATACCATTTGATACTTTTCTTTTCACTAGAACGAATGTGAAGTATGAGTGATAGAAAACCTATGCAACATTTCTCATCTTAAATACTTTAATGTTGATATACGTTATCACGTTTTTAGCAATCTTTATAGTCGAAAACATTTAAATAAAGATAAAAAAACTAAACAGTCTCAGATGTAAAATATAAGTTAAAGTAATCGATAATGTACCATCGAAATGTTTAGGACTATTTATTTTATAATGATTTAACTGTAGTAAGTAATTTATTAGTATGAATTTAAAATCTATTTTCATATTTCGTAAATTATATATCCGTCTGACTAAAAAGTAGTTGGACACATTAATTGTTCTTTTTTGTATTGAATATATATAGAATTGTAAAGAACTCTACGCACTATTCAAATGTATAATTACTTTTCTCAAAATGTGCATTTATGTAGGTCATTCCAAAAATTTTTAGATTTACAATACTAATAGCTCAGTTTACAACAATTTTATTATATTTGTTCAAAGTATTGTCCTTGTACACTAATGCACTTATTCATTCTTTCAAATAATTATTCATAGTATTAGTAGAAATCTTTTTTTTTGGAGACCCTCCATTTATTCTCGAGCAGCAACATGAATCTCATTAACTATGACAAATTTTTTTTAATCATAAATTTCGTCACTTGTGATATTCATAACAATGAGAAGAAAAGAATGTGTTAGTAGGATATCCGTTAATCTACAAAAAAAAGTAAGGAAAAATATTCAAGATCCAAAATTTTGTGGATTTTCTTCTAAGACTTGTACCTACTACTAAAGCCATACACGTGTCTTAACTTAATTAAGAATCTTGAAATTTTTGGAGTAATCAATTTCATGCTATGTGATTAATAGTTATCTAGCGCAACACATCATTCATTTTCCAAATGATATTTATATAAATGAGAGCAAAGAAAGTGAAATTCATCATTGTATAGTTAAATATACTCCTTTCTATTATTTAGTAGTTCTATTTACCCATTGATAACAAGATAATAAAATTCATCATAATATTGACTCAGTGGAAAAAGAAAGGTTTCGACACGTCCAAGTGTTTCGTCTATATACACGTAGCGGTGGTGTGTTTTAGTTTTCGATGATTTAATATTATTGGTATTTTGAGACTCGATCCCAATACTCATTTGTCATACGATGAATTTGATATCATTCAGTTTTTTCAATGATATTTAAATCGTTGAGAGTCAGGTTAAGTATACTTGTATTTATCAATGAGAGCGATCTTCTTACTTATTTAATCTTTGACTTGATATAGATAGACAGATATTGAACAATAATAATATAGATTTGTAACTAATACAATAAGTATGATTGCATTTACTACTTCTAAACTATAAGAATGTCAAATAATATTCTTTATTAGAAGCATGGAAGGAATTTATATATTTGAACAGTCTTTTTGCTGTAAAACTTTTAGTTTTCCTAATCATATAATCAGTAAGCCTAGAAGAAAAGAATAGATAAATATGGAAATGAGTGAGAGTTGATATATTTAGCGTACTCACATTTTTACATATTTTTCTATGTTTTACAGTAATAAGACTACCAAAATATATAAATAACTATTTTCATAGATAATTCTATGGGATCTATCGAGCCATATTGCACTCTCACTTTCAAGATTGTTTTATTTATTATTTACTAAGATATTCATATTTAAAAATTAATGCTAAAGACTAATGATTTGACATGTTGTTAAAAAACTTAATCTTATTATCCCTATGATAATCTTTTCGTTCAACATGTAATAATTGAGATCTAAGTGATATAATTAAAATCTGAAGTATTAAAAGTAGCTAATGAAAAAGATTCTTTGTTTACTTTAGTTTTCGTTTTTTGCTTTATCTTATTATTATATATTAATTTATGTTATAGGAAAAATTTAAATTTTTATTATAACATTTATTCTAGATTACTTAATATAACGAACTTGTCTATATAGTTTTAGATAATATTTATTCTTTCTTGCTTTGTTATCGTATTGGACAATGAAATGTTTCTTTTTCATCATATTATTAGTTATGCCTATGGTTATTTATTTTGTGAAAGGTGAAGAACAAACAATGATATTAAAAAAATATTCTCTTGATGGAGATTTCAACAAGATTCGAGCATCTGCACACATTCAATTCGAATTGACTCATGTCAATAGTGAACCGAGTGTCACCATCGAAACAGAACAATGGGTGCATACAGGACGATATATTACTGTTTCAACAAGACCAAATGATTGTTTGTATTCATGATTTAAAGACTTAGAATTTCTCATCTCCTTTTTGAGTATTAAGTAAAAGAAAAATATTGAGTTAAGAGATCTTTAAAGCAGATTTCATAGTCCGTTTTCATCTTAATGTATTAAAAACAAAGAAAAATTTTTATTATTCTCTTTTATTCTAAAGACGTTTTAATCATTATGATCAATCGTCTCAGTTTCTTTTTACAGGTCTTGATATAAAGTTGGTGAACAACATCAATTATCCATCTATCAAAGTGTATGTTAATTACCGCACACCTCTGATTAGTTTGGAAATCGATGGAACATCATCATTGAAATCAACAAATGTCATTTATAGCAATCCTTCATCGCTTTTCTATATTGCACATTCTGGAACTGGCATCGTTACACTTGAACTACAGCACAGTTCTGATATTCATGTTGCTATATCGGGTACAGGTCGATTGACATTATCCGGTCGAGTTCAAGGAAATGGACGATTGAGTATCTCAGGCACTGCACAGGTCGATGCAATCACATGTCCAATGAAAATTGTAAATGTTGAAATGTCTGGAATTGGATTAGCTAGTGTCTATGGTGTGGAAGGAGTTCATATTATTATAAGTGGATTTGGTACTGTTTGCTATCGAGGACCTTTGCTTAGTCAAGTGATCAGTGGTTCTGGTTCAATTAGACAATGTTTTTTTGAAGAGACATCTAAACAACCTCAACAGACATCTAAACAACCTCAATATTCATCAACAAAAAGTGATAAAATCATGGATAGAAATCAACGATTAATGATCATTATTATTACTACAGTTTTCTTTCTCATCTTCTAATTTATCATTAATTGACACCTTGCTTTTTCTTTCAATTTATAATGCAAAATCCTATAAAATATGTCTTTTCCAAAATAAAATCTTCTTTTGCTAATTTGAATAAGATCATCTGAGTTTCTTACAATGGAACTTTTTGCATTGATGAAAAGTTTTCTTAATTATGTCTCGAACAGATTATCAGTATCATTGAGAAACTAACAAATTTAAAATATTACATCCCCATCCGAAGTCTTGAGAAACCCTAAACCCAACAAATAATAATACTAATAATAATAGTTGAGATGTTAGACAACTAATTGTATTCATGACATTGGTAAGATTCGAAGAATCCAAGGAACTCTAGAGAGTGAAGAGAAAGTTGAAGAGCCCGAAATGTTTGTTTTTCTGACTTTGCTGTATAACACTATGTCTTGCGTTACTTGAAGTGTCTAAATTCGTTAAAATTATAGGATTCAGAGTTTCTCAAAAGTTCGAATTTCACGGATTTTGGCCACGTCTCTTTTCTTCTGGCCTACTAACAACAAAAGAAAGAAATAAGAAAAATGGAGAAAGAACTAAAAGAATAAGATAAATAAAAGTGTGTGTGAATATTCTAGTTTTCACCTCTATCAATAAAAGAGTTCGATGAAGAAGGCTTCGACCTATTGAAACGTTACAAATAAGTTAAATTATTTCAGGACGAGTAGTCAATAAAAACGCAATTCAATATGTCCTTCCTTAACAAATTACAATTGAATGATATATATACTAAAAACAACTTTTTGTTATTTTCAAAGTGACATAGGAAATTTGAAACTTCATTTATATTCGAACGTTATTTATTGGTAGAAGTTTTCCATGAAAAATGAGAGGCATCCGCGACTTTTATATTTTTCGATATTTGACCTCGTAGATATCATTTCTGTTGCTTTTTTTTCTCGAAATATTTGTTTTTTGATAACTTTTCTCCTTTCAAGTGCAGTAATTTTTTATATACTTTTTAGTGTTATAAAAAAGCAAAGCAAAAAAAACAACAATATGTCAGCTCCTTCTGATAATCAACATGAAACAAAAACAAGTTATTTTACACCAACAATAGTATCGAAATATGTTAATACTATTATCAATTCACCCATATATAATGAATGGATAACATCTTTGATATATGATTCGTTAGAACTTCAATCAGGTCATATATTAGTTGATATGGGTTGCGGTCCCGGTCTACAATCAATAATAATAATGAATCAAATGAAGAATCAAATACGTGTAATAGGTATATGTCGTAGTGTGCCTGAAAGACTTACCTCAAAGCAATTGATCGACTACGTTGCAGTGCATTCTGATAGGACGTCACTACTACTTCCACGAGATAGATATTTTAAGTTTTTTTCATAAATACTGTTACTTCTAGGAGTGGATATATCACAAGGTATGTTGGATATGTTCCGAAAAGTATCAGACTCAAATCCGAATATGGAAACATTATGTATGGATGCTGTTACATTTAGTCAGTCATCTCGTTATTCATCATATATGATCGTATTTTCTTAAAAGGCATGGATCATTTGTTAACATACGAAGAACGATTGAGGTTTTTACAAACAACTTGCGTCAAATAATGGTAAACTATTGCTAATACGCAGGCCAATTGAAGAGAAAATTTTTCCATTTGATGAGCGTACAGACAATTTATTTCGAAAAATGAATGATATTGAAACATTGTTTGATGAATTGAAACAGGCAGGATTTAAGGGGACCCCCCCTTTCGTAGCAAAAAAACACCGTTTTTTTACAAGATTTCGATCTCCTGCTTCGAGCATCCAATATTTTTCGAAAAGAAAAAAAATCCGCACCCCGTTTTGGTCATAGTATCTATAGAAAAAATTTCAGCCCAATCTACCGAGCCGTTTAGGAAAAAAAGGGGGAAAACTTTTGGTGGTTTTTAGTGGTTTTTCACCAAAAACCACCAAAAGTTTTCCCCCTTTTTCTCCCAAACGGCTCGGTAGATTGCGCTGAAATTTTTTCTGTAGATACTATGACCAAAATGGGGTGCGGGTTTTTTTTCTTTTCGAAAAATATTGGATGCTCGAAGCAGGAGATCGAAATCTTGTAAAATAACGGTGTTTTTTTGCTACGAAAGGGGGGGGGGGTCCCCTTAAGCAAATTCAGCAAGAGACATTTACATTTGAATATCCTCCGAATAGTGTTACAGTTGAAGATTGGATTTATATTATAGAAAATCGATTATGGACTATATTTTCAAAAGAAAATGTAAATGAACAGCAATTGAAAGATTTAATTGATCATGTTAAAAAACAATATGAGAGCCCAAATGGTTACCAAACAATAGGCAAACAGACAATTATAAAATGTTGCGTAGAATAAGTGATATTTAGTCTCTGATATCCTTCAACGGATGATGAGATAAATTCTCCATTTTTTTTTTATTTTATTTTTGTTACAGAATTGAAATAAAATAAGAACGACTGTTCTATAGAAGACAACTTTGGCACTATTGCTGCCGAATGATTAATAGAGGATATTGTCAAAGTTTGTCATATTGTTGCTCTTCAGATCACCAGATCGCTCAAACGGAGAACCTATATTAAAAAACTTTTTAAAACATGTTCTTATAGTTCCTGTTATGATCAAAATAAAAAGCATACATAATAGTGTTACTTCTTACAGCATTTAATATAATAAAAACATTATGTATGCTTTTGAAAAAAGAATCAAAATTATATCATTTGTCTGTGCAGAAATATTCACAAAACAAATGATGTTACAATTATTCAGGGACACTCGATATTTTCATGTGTATGTAGACGTTCTCGAAATAAAAGAAAAGAGCAGTCAATGAGGAGAACGAACACACAACACATGCTCTCTCTCTTTCGCATCTTAACATAATTTTTCCAAACTCATCTGACAAATCCCTTAAGCAAAGACAAAACGATCGTCATAAGTAGCTTGAATTCTTCTTATATACTCACCCTTCGAAGAGTATTTTTTCATACATCAATGCTCTCACGTCTTTCGTAATGACATATTTTCTTTTCAAGATAATATTTGTGGACAGGTAAGTGAGCCTCAATCTTCGTCTTCTTATTTTGCCTCTTACTTTTTGCTCGTTCTACATCGATGCGAGCTTTATCTCTGTTTTTCTAACACTCATATACCTTACCTATGAAGAACGCAAAGAAGAACATATTTTCTCCTTCCATTTTCGCCAAAGTAAGAAAAAGAAGGAAGGCAAAGAAAAAAATAGTTGACATTTGTCATGTAAAAAGCAACAGAATACGCGCACATGTTTTGATCACTTCTGACTATTTTGCAAACAATTGAACCGATTCCAAGTTTAGAATAGTAATCGATGCATCTCTAGAAAATGTACTCGTTTTCTTTTTCACTACTCGATTCATCCGACTAATAAGTTTTATTTAAAATCTCTTGATGTGTATTATTGTTTAGAGAAAATGTCCATCAATTTTACGCACAATATTTTAATGAGTCCTTCCATAGTTTCTATTGCAGATATCTATTATGGCATCTTCTAACCGGCAGTTGGATACGGACCTTGTCAAAAGAGCGAGGCCGCGAATTCCAGAAAGTTAGTGCTTTCTTGGGAATCATTTGTGCTCATTTGTTTGTAAAAAAAATTAAATTTTCAGATATAAAGGATAAGCAGCAACGAAGACGCCCAAACGCCTTCTTAGCCTTTCGAATCACAAACCAACATGTGAGAGCACTAAAAATAGAATCTTTTCTATCTGTAATTCCTTATGTAGATTTTGTATCATGCTGCTCAAATTCAAAAGGAAATCATTCGATCAAATCCACTTTTCTCAACAGCTGCAGTTCCCATTTCGAAGCTTCACATTACGTTTATGGTATTCGAGCTGAAAAATGAGGAAGATAAACAAAGGTAGGTACTATCTGCAACACCATGATAGTTATGCTTTGCCTTTTGTCATCAAAAACCAAAACATAAGTACCAAAAATCATGTAATTTGCACGAGATCTCGAGGATGAAGATGAAAATGATAGGAAGATAGGTGACTTGGTGTGCTCATCCGTTATCTCATTATTTCGCCACATAACTCTTGCAGATTCTGCACATACTCACGTATAAGCATTATATCTCTGCTATAATCTATGAGAATAGTATGTTATAATAGACAGAGAAAAAAATAATTCTCTCGTGGAACTCTAATCGAATAGCATGAATTTCACAGCACTAACTTTGATGGTTGACTTTCGGCAACTGTCGACATTTGTCGAAAGTCAACTGCCAAAGTCAGTACCGCGAATTTCGTGTTTTTCCATGATGATTCCTATCAATCGATGGGAATCCGCTTTTTTTTCTCCTTTAGTTGGAACGTATTCTACTATTATTTAATATCCTTATTAGAGCTCAGAGATGTTTAATAAAAGCATGCCGTCGCATTCGCAGTTCTGAACTAGTGCCTCCTCATATTCGCTTCGTTGGTCTGTCCAACTTTGGCGGCGGAGTTTTATTCATGAATCCGGTCAACGATACACATCTTCATACACTCAAACAAATTAATAGTAGTGTTATAGTTTTTCTTTTAAAACATCTTACTCTTTTCTTTTTTCTATTTATCATAAGATATTTGTCGTGAAACATTTGAAGAAAATGGGATAGTTTGGCCTGATCATCTTCCATTCCATCCTCATCTCTCATTATTCAGACTAAAACGCGGTTTTGACTATGGAGGTCAGCTGAAATATATTTTTAACTAAATGTATAGTTTTGTGTATTTAAGGAGTGAAACAGATTCATCCTAGTTTATACGCAAAATTTGCTGATCAGCAATTTGGTACTGAAATTATACGTTCGCTCCAGCTGTGTAATATGGGAGCGACACAAGCTGATGGATACTATGAAGTATTTTTTGAAAAATCACTATGTAAGTCCCTATCTTTCTTGCTCGTTAACTTCACTATAAATTACCATCATTTTTTTTGCTTTTAGTCGATGAAACAAACTTCTAAAAATCAGTACAAGATTTTTTTTCTATCCTGTCAAAATTTAATACTTATGAAAGAATATTACACACAATTTATATGAAAAATAAAATAGCACTATGAACAAAAGAAGAATAAAAGCGGATGTATTAGTTCCTAACAAGAAATTTGTAGAGCTCTCGTATAACAAAAATACAAGATATTTGTTGCCAATACTCTTGCTTACAAAGAACTGTTAAGTGAAAAGATACGATCCATTGCTAAGCTCCATCTAGAAAATTCTGAAGTTGCTGTTAACGCATATATGAGCTTCTCTTAGAAGGATATCAAAAGGAGTGAAACTCTCATAGAATTTTATTCTGGTTTCACTACTACCAGAGGTGAGCACAGGCCAGGATGTGTGGCTGTCCAAATTTTCAGATCACAGAATGATATATTTAACTAAAAAGTCGAAATTGAAAAATATGCTTCCTTGGAGGATATTGGCATGAGATACTCTTTTCCAAAAAAAATGGTAGAAATCCTATGAATTCATCCATATATCATTTTTTCACGGAACTAAAGAAATTTAGTTTTTTTTCCAATTTGATGGAAATAATTCTGAATTGTTAATTTTTTTGGATATTTCAAATTTTACAGTATTTTATCTTTTCAATAGTTCAGTGTTCTTTTACGGAGTTATTTTGAAATATCTTCATGAAAGAGAATCAATAGTAGAAATTATTGATAGGTCGCAAAAATGTCTTAACAAAACAACAGTACAAGATGTGGACAATTAAAAAACTGGAATATTGTCAAATATGAAATAATCAAAAAAGAAATATAACACCAGTTTTTTCAATAAAATTGGAAAAAACTGGATTTCTATATTTCAATCAACTGTTTGGATACTCTTTATAACAATTGTTCACCTATACCTCTAGTAGCAATCACTATCTGACATTTCAAGTGTTTTTAAACAGATCTGTGCTCATTTGCAAGTATTGACCAAATGTTTGTTTTTTTTCTAATTACTCTGTGGTCTAACACATTCACCGCGATGTGACCCACCGGTGGATCTCACTATATTTTGACACAAAACTGAGTGGAAAAATACTTTTTTTTCCCTTTTAGGCAATAGCTTACATATTATCTGCTTTCTCCTTTGGCTTCGCTATTTTTTGAATCATTTATTGCATAACGAAATGTTTCTCGTTAAAACAATCGAGACAAAAAAGCTTATCACATTCAGAGCAGAAGGTTTTTATTTTCTTTGTTGTTGCCAGGCTCGCTTCTCTTGATTGTTGCTGCCTGATTTTCTCGTGACAACCTTGTGATCAGCAAGTTTGCGCTTCATTTGACCTATTGATTTTTGCCTTGGACCCAGTTTAAGCTTCTCAAATGGTATACCAAGCAATAAAGATCTCACAGGACTTTCACGAAACTTCAGCATGGTCATATTACTTGTAGAATAGTGTTCCTTGTATGCCAGATATCTATTCACTACGGTTGTCCCAAAAATCAATTCAAATGCTACCTTTCGGTACCATTTTATAGATTGCCTCAGGCACGTATAATATGCGGATATTTGATCAGATAAATCAGTACCTTGTCTTCCTCTGTTATAATCTATTACAATTTGTGGCTTCATAATTGGTTCATTTTCAAAATTTGTTTTTCCAGTGTCTACTATAGCTGCTGAATGTGACCGCTTTGTAGATATCATCAAAACATCCTTCTTGTCTTTCCACACGACCAGTTTGATACTTTCTTTATTTTGAGGTCCGTACGCTTCGTCAAGCTTCAGCTTTTGCTGAAGAAATTCTTTTCTTGATGCAGAACGATTGCTTCTCAGGGGCGGTGGAGCCATTAGGCTTGGGAAGGCTCAAGCCTCCCCTAAAAAATGAAAGGGGAGGCTTGGGGAGGCTCAAAATTTGAGAAAATTTTAGGATCTCATTCTGAATTAAACCGAATGTCCTAAAATGTTATCAACAAAGTTTATTTTGTATCTTTGCATGCGCAAATGCTAAAATCATGAATTTTTAAATGCGACGTCCGCGCCCTTTACAACAACTGTATCAAAAAATCCTATTAACTTTTGTTGATGAATTTTTAGAAAACTGAAAGAAAATATGTAAAAAAACGTTTCTACTTACCATTATATTGAAAATAACAAACATATTAAAAGTAATATCTATTTTTCATTTACTTTGCACAAAAAACGATAAAAATTAAATTGCTTTTAAAGATGCACCGTTAAATTCTCTATAATATTCGGAGAAAAAGGTGTCCTTGGATTCTCGTAATCAATTTTGAAACGGCAAAATATAAAGATGTCAGAGATACTGTTATTTGTCACTATAACAGTAGAGTAAAAGCGCCAGAAAGGACAAGCTGATTATCGAAAGCAAGTTTTTTTTTTGTACAAAAACGCACTACTAAAAATACAGTGATAGCATCAAAGTGATCTGTTTCGTGTTCGAAAATCGTCTTAAAGAATCAAAAGTCAACAGTTAGACGATTAGTTGTTTAAATAGAGAAGCAAATTCAACTCAATAGAGTGAAAAATTAGAGTCTTGTACATCTTTGCTTTTAGTCCTCATTAAAAACGATTAGAACAAGTCAAGAAAACATTTTGTTTTTTTAAAGAATTCAAGTTCTATGATTTATTTGAGCGAAAATAAATGAGAAATAGATATATTAAAAATATTTTTATTTTTTCTAATACAGCGGAAAGTAGCAATATTTTATACATCGTTTCTTTCAGTTTCCTAAAAGCTCATCAGAACAAGCCAACAGGACTTTGTGATGCAGTCGTCCTAGAGAATTCAGCAATAGCAGCTAGGATAAACTTTTAGGAATTTTTCTATAAATTCCGGTCTTCATTTTATCGTCAAATGAAAATAATTAATGCAAAGACGACTGTCTGCCTGAGGATAACAGCAGATAAGATTTCGGACGAGCATTAGCTGAAGGTCAAGTCTTACTCTTCCGAATCATGAATTTTTTGGTGTAGTAAAATTTTGTACTATGCTATCATATAGATAAATTCTATGGTTTAAAAGAATTCAGTAAATCCAAAAAAATAAATTTCGTGATACACTCAAATTCAGAAGTACATCTTTTGAAAAAAGTTCACGAACATATGATTTGTCTGTGCGAAGAATTGTGCTACACCGAGGAAGTGGTTCCACCCGCCGAAATATATGCAAAATCATCTATATTCAAAACATGTTGGAACACTCGGTATCTCTTTAATAAAAGTTAGAGTTAGAAGACTAGAAAATTCTTCCTCATCCCTTATATCACCCTCACCCCACCCCCACCCCCCCATTAACGACTATGAAGTTTTGCGCCTCCCCTAGATTAGAATCCTTCCGCCGCCTCTGTTGCTTCTCAGTGTTCCAATAAGGTACCTGTCGTGTATCAGCAAACGTTTTGCAAGAGAAATACTGGTAAAAAAGTCGTCAGTTACCACAGTCCAATAAATCCATCACGACTCTTTCAGTATGTCAAACACCTGCCATTGAATCTTGCTCACCAGTGAGACCTGTCCAAATTCCGTGAATTCTGAACTCTTGAGGAATCCAAGGAATCCAAAACACTTTAAAACTCATTTCTATTCAACTTAAACGTTCTTGCTTGAACTCATTAGCTTCTCTGGGCTATTCCAACTCTCTGACTTCATTACACTCCACGGAATTCTTGAGTTTCTAGGATTCCATAAATTCATTGGCTTCCTTAACCCTTTACAGCCGGATGTTGCCAAAAGGCAACATTTTCCTGTGGGGAGTACGGCATTTTAGGAATATCCGGCCGCGAAGGGTTAAATTCCTTCCATTCCTTGACATCCTTGGAATCCTTGGGATCCTTGACATCCTTGACATCCTTGACATCCTTGACATCCTTGACATCCTTGGAATCCTTGGAATCCTTGGAATCCTTGACATCCTTGACATCCTTGGAATCCTTGGAATCCTTGACATCCTTGACATCCTTGACATCCTTGACATCCTTGGAATCCTTGGAATCCTTGACATCCTTGGAATCCTTGATATCCTTGAATTCTTCTATTTTCCTTAATTGTATAAAAATGAATGTTGTATGCGTTTTTGGATTCCTTGGATTCCTCAAGAGTTCAGAACTCACGGAATTCGGCCGGTACTGGCGCCTTCCCAGGTATATATTGTTTGAACGAAAGCCTACCACGGCATGGTATCATTGTTTCATCGGTTGTAATTACTGCACCAGGAACATATACAGATGAAAATCTGGCTTTCAGTAAATCCAAAAGTGGTTTCAATTTGACTAGTCTACTTTGGTTGGAGTGGTACTTACGGTTGTCCAAAAAATGCCAGAACTTGAGGAGTAATTCACACCTATCTCTTGCCATTGCATTTTGCACGATTTTAGATCCATATAGTTGCCTACTGCTCCAGTAGTATTCTAATTCTGGCATTTGTACCAATCTCATTTCTATAATAATTGCAAAAAACTTGAGCATCTCTACATCATTAGTTGGTTTCCACTGGCGACTCTTTGATCGTCGACTAATATCATGCGTTTGCAAATATTGCTCTGCATATCTATTAGTTTCGCAAGCCATAAGGTCAATAATTTCGTCCGTGATGAAATGGCGATAGCAATCGGTGGAAAGAATTGTATTATCTCCTGATATAGAAGATACCTCTTGAACGAGTCCATAATCTTCCATGAATTCTGCATCATATTCCGATTATATTTCCTCCCAATCTTGCGAATCCACTTGGTGACCAGTAATTTCTTCATCAGAATTTCCTGATCCGAGGACCATCTTAACGAAATCATCATCCAAAGGGCTCACATCACTGAGTGAGCTAGTACTTTCCTCTGTTTCAGATTCTTCGAACGACATGTGAATAATTACAAAATGTTTGAGTTTTATACATACAACAAAAGGATCGAGAGAGCAGAACAACGAGGAAAAATCTGGAAATTTCCTTCTCTTATGTTACGTATACTACAGATAAGATGAAAAAAAATAAGAAAGTGATGTAAGGGATTTTTCCTTTAAAGATAAAGCATGACTCATATGTCGTGATACAAAGAAGGAACGACGACTAGTTGGTAGAAAAGAATGAAAAGGATATTAGATGCATTTATTATATGCAAATTCGTGATACAAATCAATATTTTGATAGAATTTTCAAAGAAAATTGAATCGCGTTGAGCGTGTTAATGGTCGAAACCCCGACCCAAAATAACATTCTTGTGCTAAGTTATAGCTTGATGAAATCTGATTGGCTTAGACAAACAAACTTTAACGATTTTTAATGAGCTTATAACCCTTTCTTTCAGAAAAGGAAATTAAAAGAAATCAGCATACACTACAAGATGCAGTGTGAGGAGCTCTACAATTGACAAGCAACAATGTATTTTATATATCTGCACCTTTTATTTTTAAAATAAGCAAAGTTTCGTGCGACCAATCAATGGTCTTTTCGCAGCATTGAAAATTGGTCGGACAAAACTTTCTTCATTTTGGAAAGAAAGAACGTACAAGATTTTGAATGTAACTTATAGAACTTTTCATGCTGCATCTTATGGTATAGTTTTCTTTCAGCATAGACGCACTAGGTGATTATAAAAACGAGATATAAACGGCGGCTATTCATGGCACATCTATTAGTTTAGGAAGTTAGGTGCCATGCATGTGTTAGATAATCTTCGTCTAATTTCTTTCCGTTACTTCCTATGGATATAAGTTTGATAATGGGTTTGTAGAGAATTTCACGACACATCTTTTGAAAGAACAATCAGTGCTAAAGATCAAAAAGAATAAAGTTATAGTCAAAACACTGAGAGGCTCATTTCACCTGGCGCACCCGTTACTTTTGTTAAAATATCCTGTAGACAAAAATGAAATAAAACATGATTGTCAACTAGGGATGCACCAGTCCCAGTAACTGGGCCCCAGTGTCACTGGGGTACCCCAGTTAACTGGGTATCCAGTTAACTGGGTATTTATTTTCGCCGAATACATTTTTAACTGATCTATGATGTATAGAATCATCAGTACTTTCTGTTGTGCTAGGTATTCATCAGCCCAGTTAACTGGGTATATATAGGATATGTGAAAATGTTTTTTCCAGGTATTAAAGATCCTAGAATTAGATAATCTTAGTATACTAATAAAAAGAAGACGATGGATGATGTTATAGGCCACAGATCAAATAAATATATACCCAGTGACACTGGGACCCAGTTAACTGGACTGATGGAGACTTAGTACAATAGAAAGTACTGGCGATTCTATACATCAGAGATGAGTTAAAAACGTATTTGGCAAAAATAAATACCCAGTTAACTGGGACCCAGTTACCAGTTATTAACTGGCACTGGTGCATCCCTATTGTCAACAAATATATATGTATATATATAGAGAGAGATAAATGATCACATATCTACATGTGGTTATCTATTCTTGTCAATCAACACATCGTTCATCAATATAACACTAAAGACAGAATAAAAAGGAGAGGTTTTATCCTAATAGATGAGCTTGAAAAATTTTTAAGCAGTATTGACATATGGTGACTAATAAATGACAGTAGTTGCAAACTTTAGAGAATTTATTTTACCAAAAGGATGGAGGTGGGTTTGATAGCAAAACAAGCCATATTTGGAAACCATAAGAGAACCTACACTATTTATATGTAATTGTATCGTTAATTGATTCCTCTATTTATCTAAATTACAGTTTTGCCTTAATAATGATTTTCCTATTGATTGAATCAAAAATACATTGAAGTGTATATAGGAGATAGAAGATACAGTATGATGGTCTGCTTGTATAGCTTGGATCTCTATTATTTCAAGGGACTCCGTAACCATTTTTTCAGCATAAGTAGACTTTAATATGTCCTCCAAAAATACTCGAATATGAGTCTTTGGAAAGCTTGCCTTCGTGATTTTGGTAATACCACAATGGTCCTCATAGGTAACTTCTATAGGAATTTAGGAGATGATGTACTAGGATGTCCACTATTTGAATACATCCCACTCCCGTTTTTTCTACATAAGTAAAACTTCCTATGACTTCCAAATATGGCCGAACACAACCAACCTGAAAGTTTGCCTTCTGTATTTGGATAATACCAGTGCTCCTCATAGGTCATTTTTATAGGATTTCAGCAAATGACTCATTTCGATGTCCATTATTTGAATACATCCCAGTCCCATTCGTTTTCGTAGCTGTTCCTACGATATCCTTAAAAATACTGAAGATGTGCTTTGAAATGCTTATTGAATAACGTAACTTTAAACAATATACAGAGAATTATAAGATTAAGTATGAACACATGCACTAACAACACATTGAACAACATGGAACGGCTCAACAGTTACCTACATTTGATTTCTAGTAAGGCCAGTTGTAGATGATGTTAGATTAAACATCTTCATCATTATGAAACGCAAAGTAAAATGGTCAATATTCTGACCAAGTGATACATAAATGTTTCATATAGAGGCAACTTATATCAATTAGCGATTTCTATTTCCTAGCATTTATTGAATTTTTTTGTTAGCATATTTCAATTCTGCACATCACACAGGGTTATTGATCATGACTCAAAAGCACCATATTCCAAACCTGCATTTAACCCTTTCCGTCCGGCTCCTAGAAGGCGAATATTAAAAACTTTTTTTCGTATATTTCTGTTATCCTCTTATCATGTAGATAATAAAA
>JAJEKB010016158.1:0-23861 GCA_022393335.1 Macrotrachela quadricornifera | reverse complement strand
ATCAAGAGTTATTCAAAAAACCGTGAGGTGTCTTCTATTTTGAAACAAATAATAGTTGTATTGAACAAAATTACTAGTAATTCATTTAGCTATTAGCATTGTTAACATGCTTTATTTGTCTTTTCATTTTAGTCGATCCAGGCAACTCAATCCTACAAATATTAGACAGAGATCTCAAACTTAATGAAAAAATCGGTTCCGGAGGTTTTGGCACAGTTTATCGGGCTACATGGTTAATAACTGATGACGTAGTTGCTGTCAAAAAGCTACATCCTATAAATTTAGACGAGGAAGCCGAGCAAACATTTTTCAACGAGCTGTCAGTTTTGAATCGTATTCGTTATCCTCACATTGTCACTTGTTATGGTGCATGCTTGGAGAATGGAAAGTATGCATTGGTTATGGAATACATGTCATTAGGTTCATTACATAAGATGCTACATCAACAGAAGGTAGAAACATCATGGCCCGAACGGTTGTCCATTGCTCTTCAAGCAGTTAAAGGAATCAATTATTTGCATCAGTATCAACCACAAATTTTACATCGTGACATCAAGCCATTGAACTTTTTGTTAGAAAAACATTATGAAGGATATTTGGTCAAAGTTTGTGATTTTGGTTTGGCTAAAACACGAAATGAAACAACACGTCAGACAAAAGGCAATACTATTATGGCTTTTACATTACCATGGACTGCTCCTGAAATATTGCGTTTAAAACCTTATACAGATAAGAGTGATATTTACAGCTTGGGTATAGTTTATTGGGAGCTAGCTACATACGAAAAGCCTTATGAAGATCATCATAATGACAATATTCGGGCATTCGTGACTGCTGGCGAACGTTTGGATATACCAGATACTACGCCTTTGAATTTTCGCGCAATCATTGAACAATGTTGGGCACATAATTCAGGTGACCGACCTTCAAGCTCTCGTCTGATTGAAATGATTAAAGATTGTATCCAAACGCAAAGTAAGTCTCATATTTCTACTTTTTCATAAAATCTCACAAATTGAGGATGAACATGTGGAAATACTGAATGATTGTTATATGGACAAATTCTATTTTACTAAAGAAGCAGAAAAAAGTGTCACCTTATAAGACTCAAATTTCATCACCTACTAACACAGTATTTTTAAATTGAGTGAGTGTGAATGATGCAGAAGAAAGAGCAGTCAAAACTATATTGCTAACTGGAAGATATTTCATGTTCTGAGTTCTGGTGTGTGGAGCTTTATCGATAGAATGTCGATTTATGTCAGCAACAATGCCATGACAAAGACCGAAGCAGTTCAGATTCTTTTTTTGAGTCATTCACTACTGATTGATATTTAATCATTTCACAAGATTAGCCTATTTACATTTATTCATTCTTATTCGATTTTATTTTGAGAAGACTTATGTAAGTTAACTGTTCACTTTAGTACTTCCCTGGACTCATTTTTCCTGTACTATTCAATATGTCAAATTGAACTTTTAGTTAAAAATATAAAAGCATCATAATCAGAACTTCAAATATTAAGATAACAATATTGAGGCATTTAATAAGGACAATTTCAATGGCAGTGTTTGTATTGAATGAGAATAATGAAAGTAGTTTAATTTTCTGCAAATCATAAGAGAATTTATATCACCACGAGTAGAATAATGAACTATAAAAAGAAATCTGTTCATTCTCTATAAAAACTGGTAGTAATATGTCGTTCAAGAATATTCAGAGTCGAGAAAAAAACAATATAATTATTTTTTAGAAGGATTAGCCACGCAGAATAATGAAAAGCTAATGCAAAGAAATATTAATGGAAGGCCGTACATAATATATTACGACCCAAAATCTAACCATTTCAATTTTCCTAGTGGTCTTCGACTATTTCTTATAGTTTTTCCGACTGTCGATTTTAACCATAATTTATCCATTCAAGTAATCCATAAGTATACGTCTTCTTTGACTAATTTGATTATTTTTCCATCCATTACTACGTGTACTACTGGCCTTTTTACTTGTGTACGAAATAATTGTACTATTGTTTTCGAAACATCTATCAGTTGTTTACAATTTTTTGAATAAATAGAAACTTGATTACAAATTTATATACCTTCTTTTTCTAAATATTTAATCACCGGAGCTAAGTTCTTCATTATGGATGGTTTAATCTATATATATAAAGAAGAATGTCTGTCTGTCTGTTCGTTATGGATTTGGTCCCTGTACGAGCTAGCGTCACCAAACTTTTTATGGTGCATCCCCAGGCCCGGAGGAAGGTCATAGCGGGGTCACCCACCGATGGTGCGGGCGGTGGGTGTGTGGGTGAAATCTCACTCAGACAGTTCTCTTAACTAACACTACCAAACTTTCCACGGTGCTTTTCTGAGTACAGCGGTAGCTTTAGAGAGGGCTGGTACCGTAAACAGGAGTAGGATGGCGGGGGGGGGGGGGGGGGTTGCGGGAAATTTCACCTATATCATATGACAATGAAATTGGCATGAATTTTTCAGAAATTTAACGAATTCATTATGATTCTAAGATTAATCATTTTGTATTGATGGTTCTTTGGTCTAAATGTGAAAATCGAAGGTTTCTAATAGATTATAAGAGAATAAAATGTATACAAGTGTTTCTTTGATTCACAACTATAGTGTATCCATTATTTTTCTATGACTCATAGAAACAACGTATTTGTTGTTTTTCCTGACTCACAACAATGACGTATCTATATATTTCAAGAAGAACGTTTGTCTGTTCGCTATGCATTCAGTTAGTGTGATAGCTAGCGTCACAAAAGTTTCCACATTACTTCCTTAGCTACTGAGGAAAGTCCTTTTGAGGTTGGAACCACCAAACGGGGTGTGTGAAAGGGGCTAGGTGAAAATTCATCCCGATCAATACAGATCGAGATTCTGATGACTCTGTTCGCTATGTATTTAGTCATCGTGAGAGATAGCATCACAGAACTATCCGCATCAGTTCTTTGAGTGCGCTAATGAAAGTCGGCAGAGTGATTGGGGTGAGAAAGGAAGGCGTGCGTAAAACTTCATCCAAGTCGTAAGAGACTGTGATTTTACTCACTTTCTAATCAAATGACGGAGTTCAATGCAATTTTGAGAGTGAAAGTGTCCAAAGTGGATGCGAGTGAAGGTGTCAGCTTGGGTCCGATGAGAAGAGTTCCACTGCAGTTGCCTTATGCACAGCGGGAAAAGCTCTGTAGCAGAGGTTCCAGGTACGGTGAAAAAAGTCCTATGAAAGAGGTATCACGCACGGCGAGAAGAGTTCTATGGCGAATACCTAACGCATAGCAGGAACAATTCTGTTAAATATACCTGACGCATATCGATAAAAGTTCTGTCCTAGAGGTTTCAGGTGCGACGGGAACATTTCTGTTACAGATGGCTCACGAGGGAGGTACCCGAAGTGTCCACTCGACTTAAAGTTCATATTTTGCCCATAAGTAAGCCTTTATGCCACTAACTAAACCATAAAAGGACTCGTGCCTATGGGCAGTTAGAGTCGATTTATAACCATTTCACTGAGTTTTTGCCTTCAGACAGCGCAATCATGAAAAATTCGAAAGTCAGTATCTAGACCTGACACTTCGCCCATAGAGAGGTCTCATAATTGTCAGAATGTCCTAAAAATTTCAGTTTAAACTACTGCTTTATCATCGATATACTGAACAACTAAAAAACAACCACCTGTTCGTAGACTAATCTGAAAACCAACTGGTTTTGACAACTGAAAATTTCGACGATGAAGCACTAGTTTAAATTGAAATTTTTAGGACACTCTAGCAATCATGAGACCGCTCTATAGGCGGAGTTTCAGGTCTAAATACTGACTTTCGAATTTTTCATGATTGCGCTGTCTGAAGGCAGAAACTCAGTGAAATGATTATAAATCGACTCTAACTGCCCATGGGCACGACTCCTTTTAGGGTTTAACTAGTTGCATAGAGGCCAACTTATCGGCAAAATATGAACCCTAAGTCGAGTGGACACTTTGGGTACTTCCCTCGTCAGCCACAGCAGGGAACAGTCCTGCAAAAGATGTGTTATGTACAGCAGAAAAAGTCAGGTGGAGGATGCAAAACTTTAACCATATTCTCTTTGCAGTGGGTACCTCCTCTAGTTAATACATAAAGATCACATGCATATAAATGGCCTGAATGAGTTTCCAAACAATTCGTTGGATACGATTCAAACGCGATAAATACACATAGACTAAGACTACTGCCCTATGGAAGTCCTATATTTATATCAAACTTAGTAAGTTGAGTGGTGTATCCATTGTCTTCGGTATACATAAGAAAGTAACATGCCATCCATTCAGGGGCGGCGGAACAATTCTACTCTAGGGGAGGCTCAAAACTTCACAGATCGTAACAGAGGGAGGAATAGAAAGGTGATATAGAGGAAGAGAGGAAGTTTCTAGTTTTCTAACTATAACTTTTTTTGAAGAGATACAGAGTGTTCCAATGTATTTTAAATATAGTCGATTTTGTATATATCTCTGCACAGACAGATCATATAATCTCGAAATTTTTTTCAATTGATGCAATCCTGAATTTGAGTGTCATGTAATTCATTTTTTTGATTTACTGAATTTTGTTAAACCATAGAATTTATCTATATGATAGAATACGACAAAATTTAATTATACCAAAAAATTCATGATTTGGAAGAGTAAGACTTGATCTTCAGTTAGTGCTCGTCCGAAACTTTGTCTGGCGTCACTCTCTGTTAGACAGTCGTCTTTGTGTTACTTATTTCCAGTTGATGATAAAATGAAGATCGAAATTCAAAGAACAATTCCAAAAAATGAATCCTTGCAACTATTACTGAATTCTCTGGAACAATTGCACCACAAAGTCCTGTTGACCTGTTCTGATGAGCTTTTACAAAAATGAAAGAAAAGATACATAAAATGTTGCTACTTTCCATTGGATTGAAAAGAGCAAAAAGATTTTTAATATATCTATTTCTCATTTATTTTCGCTCCAACAAATTACAGAACTTGAAGTTTTTAAAAAAAACAAAGTGTTCTCTTGACTTGTTCTAATCGATTTTTATGAAGGCTATAAGATATATGAGACTATAATTTTTTACTCTTTTGAGTTGAATTCACTTCTCTATTTAAACAACTATCGCCTAACTGTTCACTATTCATCCTTTAAGACGATTTTCGAACACGAAACCGGTCACTTTGATGGTATCACAGTATTTCGTAGTGCATTTTTGTACAAAAAGACGTGCTTTTGATAATTAGCCTGCCATTTGTGACGCTATTAGTCAACTGTTATAGTGATAAATAACAGTATCTCTGACATCTTCGCATTTTGCCCTTTCAAAATCGCTTTCAATAGTCCAAGGACATCTTTTTTCTGAATACTATAAAAAATTTAACGGTACATCTTTCAGAGCAATCTAATTTTTATCATTTTTCTGTGCGAAAGTAAATGAAAAATAGATTTTATTTCCAAGATGTTTCTTATTTTTAATATTATGAAAATTAGAAACCTTTTGTACATCGTTTTCCAATTTTCTAAAAATACATCAGTAGAAGTCAATAGAATTTTTTGATACAGTTGTTGTAGAGAACGCCGGTAACGTATTTAAAAAAAAATCATCATGGTTTTAGCATTCGTGCATGCAAAGATACATAAAAACTAAACTTTGTTGATAATATTTAGAACATTCAATTTAATTTGGAATAGGATCCTAAAATTTTTTCAAATATTGGGCCTCCCCAAGCCTTCCTTTTCACTTTTTAGGGGAGGCTTGAGCCTCCCCAAGCCTAATGGCTCCACCACCCCTGCATCCATCAACATACGTGTTATGGTAATCGACATATAGAGCCATTTTCGCAACATTGACATCCTTGTTACTTTTCATTTCCTAAAAGATCGAAAGCATTCGAGTAGGTGGCAGACATTTTGGTCAAGAATTCGATTGTTTCAAAGGTAATAAACAACTAGTTTCAGCTCAGTATCTAATTTTTTGTAAGAACACTTTTTCAAACAGCTTTGAATATATAGCTAACAAGAATATAGGATGAATTTGTTCATACTTTGTGGCACCTGATTTCAATTTATTTAAGGTTATGATTTTGACTAATTTGCTTCCGAGACTCAGATCAAGCCCAAATAAAAACCAAAATTCCTCTACCTGTCTCGCACTTGCTCACACCAACATCCTTATCCTCATCTACGCTCTCGCCCTCACTCCGACTTGCACCTGTACCCTAAAATACTGGGAGAGCAAATGTCATTAGGGAGCAACAGTCGTGTTATCAATTAGTTCGTGATTTTAATCATTTTCAATTAAGAGCATTATAGTGCTATCTGATAGTTTATTAAAAAAAGCAGCGTGCATGATTTATGAATACGAGATAAATGTGTCCAAAACATTTTACCTAATACGTCGTGCGACTTTTGAATGCTAGATAAAAAATTATACCAATGAGCACTTTTGTACTTAGCCATATTAACTTTTGGTTCCTTTGTTAGTGTGCGTCATAGCATTCTAGTTTCCTTACTAAAAACTTTCTTGTGTCTTAAATAGTGAATTGCATTGGACTCCAAACTCCAATTCCAACTCCAACTCCATGGAGTCGAAGTTGGAGTCACGAAATAAAAATTTTTTGGAGTTGGAGTTGGAGTAGGAGTTTCATAAAAATCATTTTTATGGGGTTGGAGCTAGAATGATAAATATACAGTTTTTCATGTCAATATGGAAGTCCTATCAGTACAATAATTATGTATATTTTATTGCGTAGGTAGTGTTAATTTCACCACAGAGTAAAAGGAAAAGACAATTCTAAGCTAAACAAGTTCGATTCGTGCACTAGTTTATCTTCTAATCATGTATTCTGTGCTTCAGATTGGCCAAGATGGCGCTAAACTCATAAGAAAAAAGAACTGAAGTTTTTTGGAGTTAGAACTGGAGTTCAAAAACTTTTTTCGTGCAGTTGAAGTTGGAGTTGGAATCAAAAATGTCCACGACGCAGTTCACTAGTCTTAAACACTAATATCTATTTCTTACTTTCCATATTTCTCTTAACTCTTTGATAGTATAAAATGGTGATGATAGTTTATATTTATCTCATTTATCCAACAAGTCATTCAGATCTTGACAGACTGGATAAAACGAATATATTGTTTTTAGTACTTCTCTGCACTGTTTTTCTTTTGTTTTTCTACCAAAAATATTTGAAATGGCGCAAGCACTGCTTCAGATACCTTTCAATTTTGTATGAGAAAAAAGCTGTTTGTGTCGAAAGAAATACGGATAAATCCGTGAGATTTTTACCATTTTCTTGAAAAAAACCTTTTCTCCAAGCTTTTTAGTCTAATTACACGTAACATTGTCGAAAACAATCAAAGATAACAATTGAAATCTTTGTTGGTATAGAAACAATGGAGATCGAAGTCACTTTTTAAGAACAACTTCACTTATACATATACCGACGATTATTTTCGATGTCCGGAATAAATGTGAGTTGATGTGAAATAAATATGTCAAGAACGGTTATAACTAATAATCTAAGATTTTCACCAGCCGAAAGAGACTGAGTAAGTATATGTTTTGATATAATATTATGCTGAATGAAATCATCACTTAACCATTCGTTTTTGAGAATCTTTTCGAAAAACGAACAATAGTATTCTGCAGTTTCAATGACATTTTAATTTTGACATGCGTATTAATTAGAGGAACTTCAGTGAATAGTTCAATATACAATGTAAATAGTTATTTTCTCACATTCTAACATTGAGAAAATGAATTCCTACATTTTCGTGTTAAAATAAAAGAGCATTACATCGATTTTCAGCTAAATTTTCATCGGTGCAAGAAAGCATTTTAATATAAAAGAAAGAAAGTTTAGTTGAAATCGTTGTAATTCTCTTTTATTTTAACAAGAAAATGTAAGAATTCATTTTCTCAACGTTAGAATGTGAGAAAACAACCATTTACATTGTATCTTGAACTATTCATCTGAAGTTCCTCTATTTCATACGTATGTCAGAATTAAAATATTGTTGAAACTGCAAAATGCTATTATTAGTTTTTTGGAAAGATTCTCAAAAACGAATGGTTAAGTGATGATTTTATTCAGCATAATATTATATCAAAATATATATCTACTCAGTCGCTTTTGGCTGGTGAAAATCTTAGATTATTAGTTATAACCGTTCTCGACATATTTATCTCATACCAACTCACATTTATTTCGGGCATCGCAAATAGTCGTCGGTATATATATAGGTTCAATTGTTCCTAAAAACTGACTTCGATCTCCATTGTTTGTATGTCAACAAAGGTTTCAATTGTTATCTTTGACTATTTTCGACAATGTTACGTATAGTTAGACTAAAAAACCTTGGAAAAAAGTTTTTTTTTCCAGAGAATGGTATAAAACTAATGGATTTACTTTGATTTAGTCGTCTCCTATAAATAATATGAATGGGTATTTGTTTCTTTTAGTTCAATCCAAAGTGGAAACCCCGATATCAGTAAACGATCAATCATATATCTTGGGTCAAACTACTCAGACTTCATGGAAGCTCAGTGCAGCTGAAGCTAAAACAACATTAAATATTATTGGTGTGAAACCTATCATCAATACCAACCTCGATAGTGTACTGCAAGCAACAAAAGGTGAAACCATGAAACTCAAGATCGCCGTTAAAGGAACACCAAAGCCCGTTGTTGTCTGGATGAGAGACGATGATGAACTTACACCTAATGATCGTATTCAAGTGACAACACCAACTCAGAATGATGATATATACACATTAATCATCTTAAACGTACAACCAGAAGATCAAGGAAAATATTCAGCAAAGATTTCTAATATTAGTGGATCACTCGAATCCAATAAATGCGAAGTCACTGTTTCGAGTACGTTGCCTTGACTTTTCTTACTCTTAGACATAGATTTCATTGTAGAATCACCAATCTTTCTTACTAAGTTAACAAGACAAAAAGTGAAACAAGGTGAAACAGCCTTGTTCAAGACACAGATTGATGGATATCCGACACCAAAGATTAGTTGGCTTCTCAATGACAAAGCTTTGACAGCGAAAGGAGGCGTTCAAATGCAGTTTAATGAAAAGACTGGTGAAACGATGCTGTCCATTCGAAACGTTGATATAGAACAACATGTAGGCTTGGTCACCTGCCGTCTTGAAAATTCTCACGGTGATCAAGAAGAAACTGTCCGACTTGAAGTCCTCGTTGCACCAATAATCATCACACAGTTGCCCAATCAACAAGAGACTACGAGTGGACAAGATGTCAAATTAACAGTCCTAGCAAGAGGAGCACGACCGAATGCAAAGTGGCTCTTCGAAAATAAATCTATTGTGCCGAAGAATGCATCAATACATCAGAAGGACAATGAATATCAACTGGTGATCAAACAGGCAACAGTAGCACAAAATGAAGGCACCTATACAGTTGTGTTGGAGAACGAAGTTGGTGAAGTACAGTCGACTCCATGTGTACTTACAGTACTGGAACCAGTGATGCTGAAAAAAGTGAAACCAGCATCAGATACGATTGATTTAAAAGAAGGTGAACCATTTGATATCGTTGTGGATGTGATGGGTAAAGAAATACCGCAAGTTCAGCTGAGAAAAGATGGACAAGTAGTTCAGTTCACAACCAGAGAAACAACACGGTACACGTTTTCAGCACCTGCTGTAAATCGAGAACATGGAGGTGTGTACGAAGTGACTGCGAAAAATAAGATATCAAAAGAAGAGATGACTGTTACTCTCAATGTTACGGGTGAGTTTGCCTGTTTTTTAAGAACAAACTTTGCAGCATATACATTCTGTAAATTATCATGAGATGAGAGCTTTATAATTGTCCTGGGTGGCCATTAGATGGACAGTTTGGAGATATGTTGTTTAATAGGCATGACAATTTCTAGTTATAATGTAAAGCCGAGCTAACTTCTAGTTCTGCTATCTTTCTTATTTGTAGTCCGTTTTTTCTAGAGTTTATCATTCGTAAGCTACATTCGATTATGTGTTTTTCAGTTATTTTGAAAAGCAGGATTTTTTTAATGTCCTATTACTAGACACGTCTGTGTAATGTCTACAATGGGAATAAATTCTATAGAAAAATGACAACAAGTACACACAATTAGAATATATTTGTTGCATCGTATTTTCAGTGAACTAATTTGAAAATCTATTGAGCAGTAGCTAATTTTATTTTTCCAAAAATTGATTTTGTAATACTTTCGCTTAAAGTATACATTTAATAACTTGATTTACATTTAGTTAAAGATTCTTCCAGCTGCAGTCTATAGAAAACAATTTTTTATGTTTTATTGGTCTGTGAACTTATCTGAATGTTCATGTATTCGAGTATGATTACATGACAACCAAATAAAGGTCAAAGCTGGACAAATCAAGCCAAGTCTGACTTGATTTACAACTTAAAAAAATCTCTGACATGTCTAGTATTGGTAACATCGTGATTGTGGTTGCACTATGAATCGCATTTTTGAAACATTGCAATACAATTATTCGTAAATTTTCGTATTGTCTAAGCATCTATTCGATTTATATATGAGAAAATGAATTAATATAAGTATGTTCCAATAATTGAGAAGTAGAAGTAGTCATCGATAACTCATTGAACTAGAAAATTAAATAGTTTCACTACTTTTCGATGGTAAAAACTATGGAACATTATTTATTTTATATCAGAAAAAATAATCTACCTATGATAATGAATTAATCAATGGGGGAAGAATTCTACAACTTAGTAAATAACGTCCAAATATTCTTTTGTTATGATTTCAAAACTTAATTCTTTTCTTTGAACTTGCACAAAAGAAATAAAATAAAATGATATTTCGGGCATATAAAAATACTAACTACCTATTGAGGATACAATTTCAATTGAAAAAAAATAAATAATAGATCAATACAGTACAACCGAAGGGTTTGGAAACAAATATATAGACGAATTTGGCTTTTGCACAACAAGCCATATGTAGATATGTTGAATTCATAACCATTTTTGTATCCATCTAATAATTGATGATAAAAGATAAGTACATAATCAATTTATTGATTTAAATCATTATTTACGTACTGTATTTTTTCTTTCATTAGTTTAAGTTAATAATTGAAAAATAAAACATATGTTTTATTTTTACTTGTATTGTAGCTATATAAATGACTTATTAGACAGAAACAGAAGTATATTTTTATCGAGGAGCAAATTAATGAAGTAAAGTTCATCCGCCAACTCATTTAGAATATGCAAACTGTATGAGTACATACTGTATTTGTCGAGTAAACATGTAGAATAGTTGCAATACTCATTAAAGTAGTAATTTCACCAAGAAAATGAACCGTCTTCACTTCGTATCTTATCAATCATCGATATCTCTTCATATAAGAACCATGTTTTTCTAGAAAGACAATGTCAAATATTTGAACTGGTTCATGCTAAATATTTTCTTTTACTTCAATTTTATTCTCTAATTCAGACTTCACTACTAACGAGGGAACGTTTCCAAATGATCAAACGCTTTGAGTTCGAACTCTGTGCATAAGGTAGGCCCCAGTGAGATATGAAAAAGCGCAAAAGATTAAATCGCCATAGACCTTCTGTCCAGAGTTATAGATATTTTATTGAAATTTTGGCCTATGGTATGTTACATACCAAAAAATCGAATATCAGTATCTCGATCTGAGATTTTGCCCACAGTCAGGTCTATTGGTAGGTAGAATGACCTGAAAGTTTCAGCTCAAAAGCATGTTTTCTTCTCGAGATAATAACCACCCAAAAATCAGCTATATTCCAATTGAGATGCTAGAATTTTCGGTTTTTTGAAACTTTAATATCTCGAGAAGAAAACATGCTTTTAAGCTGAAACTTTCAGGTCATTCTACCTACCAAAAGACCTGAATGTGGGCAAAATCTCAGCTCAAAATACTAACATTCGATTTTTTGGTATGTAACATACCATAGGCTAAAATTTCGGTGAAAATGCCTATAACTCTGTACAGAAGACCTATGGAGATTTAATCTTTTGTGTTTTTTCATATCTCATTGGGGCTTACTTATGCATGGAGTCTGAACTAAAAAGCGTTTGATCAGTTGAAAATGTTCTCCCGTAAGTATTTTTTCGAGGGGAATATATCTCAAGTATAACTCATGTGTTTTAATCAATAGTATATATGCTCTCCTCATAATGTAAACTGAGTCAAAAAACCTAGAAGTTGTAGAATTTATATTGTGCACTGTTATGTTGCGGGATATATATATATCGTAGTGCATAACAATCTAAGAATACACGTTCTACAAATTCTAGATATTTTGACCCAGTACATATAATGATCACAGTACATAGCCATATTTAATAGTGCCAAGCTTGAATTTTACAGTTCACGAATATGTATCGATGTATTTTTTATGTTTGTATCAATAGAGAAGGCATACGGATCTATTACGATTAGGTTTCGTGCCACATAAACTCTTAGTGAATTAATTCATGATGAACGATAATTAAACGACTTTGATGGATAAGTTTTGGAATTTTGAGATTATCTAGGCATTATTTACTTCAGAAGACGCTTTATACTCGTAATTACACAACTGTTTAATAAATCAATTCAAATGGCAATAAATATTCTCATAAAAAAACGAAAAGTTTCCTTGAAATAAAGAACTATCTATCACTAAAACGTCTATATTTTACTTACCCTGTAACTATTTAGATACGTCATATTTGACAAAGTATGTTAAGATTCATAATTTCCTATGAAAATATTAGATGAAATGAACACTTTTTAGACTCTTGACACTAGTGAAAATTTCAGCTTTCTATCCTACGTTCAATAAGAGTTTATGGACAATTTATGCTGGGTTAATACAGGATAGATATCCTTAAGATCGAATTATACAATGAAAACTCTTAAAAATATCTGCAGTCATCTTTTCTATGGAGAATAACCATTTATCTACTATGTTGTCGAAACGATAGATGTGCATACTGATGAAACACGCTATAAAAGCATGCTTCTTCACAACAACAACTGGAAATTCTCCCTCTGTTTTTGAATAGCATTAAACGTCGGAAAACAACATTGTGGTAATTTTTCTCTCTGCTTTTTCTTTTTTTGCTTATTTCTATTTTATCAATAAGAAAAACACATAAGTTTTTGATGTCTTTTACAAAACATTATCAAACACAATGAAAAAGAATTACACTATGCATAGATCATGATACTTTTTGTCTATAATGTCTGATCTTAAAAATATGTATTATAGGCGCGACAAGTGATCAAAAGCTTGAGATGTATGGTTCTTGCTTTCTATTCTGAGTTCAAAATCATCCGTAACTATCAAATTTTGAGCACTGGAATAAAAGGAAAATACCGGGAGTTAGTTCCTACTACTCGATCAAATTTTGATTCAGTGAAATTTCTTTGAAATACCATTTTTACATATTTAATCTGAATTTCATAAGTTTCTGAGATATGTATGAGTTTGACTGATTAAAGTTACGACAGAAATCGGTCAGTACTTTTAATTAAGATAGTCATAATATATTGTCCTACTTTGAACTCTTGAAAAATATTGGACATTGGTTTTTCAACAAAATTCAACTGTAGATGTTCATGTTGAAATCTTCTTTTTCATATATATTTGATAGGTTTCTATGTTTGAAAAATAAGAGATTCACTGGATAAAAATTGATTTTATTTTGATCAAATTTCGATCACTTCGAGAGCGATCTTTCAAGTAGTCAAAAATTGCCGATAAAAATCATCTAATCCCAGATATCAATATTCAATAGTTCGATCTAGGGTTTTGATATCCATTTCAAGCTGAGCCCAACGTATTGGAATGCCAATAGAATAGTCAATTGGATAAGATTTATAAACACTGTAGTGCATTCATCAATAGTAATAATAAAATATACTTTTTTTTAAAACTCATTTCATTACAATGCTTATAAGCTTCTCTGTAAAGAAAAAGTGACATAAGCTATCTATAATTCAGTTCTCTTTTCATTTTGTTTCGTAATGATATGTGAAACATATTAATAACTTACACATTTTTCTGATTAATGAAAGAGAAATCAGACGTTGGACGAATTAGTATTTCTTACTCTTTCATTGCTTCATTATATTTCGTTTAACATTGTTACTAATTGTCTTATTCGTTTCTAATAATATAAACAACATAGAGATTCACGTCGATCCGTGACAACAGTCTCAATTTTTTCTGTTTATCTCAATATCATTGTGTTGATGGAGCTTCTCCAGGTGAGATTCAATAAATATGTACATATGTAAAGAAAAATCCTTTAATATTTTCCTATAAACCATATATATTCTGACAGAGCACACTACAGTGCATCTTCCTATGGCAGAAACTAAATTTTGATAGTTTTTCGAATTCAATTTTAATTGATGTTTAAGTTAAAAACTGGTTTCCAGGATTTTCAGGAAATGATTCAAATATATGTTATTATTCAACTAGCTATTTTAAAATGTGATATTTGTAAGCAACACAATGAGCTCTATCAAACCATAACGAATTCTAATAATTCGACGACAAGAGAATTTTTTTGATTTCTACGGAGAATCTACGTGTGAAAAAAATTAATAGTAATAAAAAAGAAAATAAACTTGTGAAAAATAATCAAGGATGAATGCTGATCCTCAACATAAGAAAATTAGGTTTATACTTTTTAAAATACTAAATCTGTAGTGTGACATATCACTTTTCTGGTAGGAATTTCATTGAACAATAAGTATTTTGTTAAAGTTGATTGATGCTATTAATAAATACCTAGCTCATTGTCGATAGATGCGAATGCGATTCTATTCATAAATATCTATCATGAAAATTAACAAAAATAGATTTTTTTTATAATATGATCAATAAAAATGTCGTTAACCAACTTTTCATCAAAGAATAACATTTATTTCAGAAAATTTTTTATCTAAATAAAAGATTTAATATCGTACAAGTAACATTTAGACAGTTTATTATAAATAATGAACGAGACAATATTGAAATATCTTATGTGAAAATTAAGAGAAAGATGAGCAGAATTGTCGAGAATAAGCCAAATTTAGAATAAGAACAGATTGAGAAATATTTCCGCAAGATTTGTAAGTACTATTAGCTGAGTGAAGTTGATGAAAAAAATATTTTATCTTCTAGCACAGAGTATATATTACGTAGTTTTGGTTTAGTTTGACAGACTCTGTATGTCGAAAAGATTAGTGTTAATCATATCTGCAGAAAACTTATTTAAAAACGAAAGACTGTCAATACACTGAGACAGAATAGATTGCCAAATGGGATTAAGTAAATGTTACGCTGAATATTATTGCAAAACTATAATATTATCTGTTTTGATTTATATTGTAATATGTTTACATAATCTTTTCTTTGTTTTGGTCCACAATTTAATTTTTAGTACCAGACAAAAAAAATCATGTATTTTCCTACTATTTACTGATTAAAAAAGCGAATTTACAAGATCGCACTTTTCTCCATAGTTTTTGATAATCTTTGAGTTGGCAGATATTTTCTAATGTTCGCCTCGTGAGATTAAAAATATTGATGGAGACAAAAAGTTTTTTTAATAGACAATTGCAAAAGATCTTGAATAATAAAGAAAATGGAGATGATATTGTTTGAGAAAAAAACTTTTCTTTGCATTGTAATTTTAAGAAGAAAATTGAAATGCAGAATGGAATATTATAGTTGTCATACTTAATAACTCGCAAGATTTCTATTTGTGTTTTACTCACCACTTGATTAAACCTTAATATTTCGGAACAAAACTTTGTTCTTTTTTTTCAATCTATGAGAATTGTGTATGGAAAAAAATCCATTACATCGTGAATGAAACCACACTTACTTTATCGTAATTGACTCATCTTTGAAATCGTTATCCATCTAGTTATTTGGAATTTCTGAGAGAAACCAAATCAATAATTTTTATACACTCAGAGAATACTATAGTTTACTCGTGTAGAACTATGTCTGATTACTTGTTCTGAAGTTATGAATCCAAAACTACATCGCGTTGTAAAGAGAAAACTCGAAGAATTTTAGATAAAACTCTAATATGTTCCTGCTCAACCGTCTCGGAGAGAACTCTTTTGGATAATCCTTATATCTCATTTGAAACTCTTTATTTTTTATAAATGGTAAAGATGTTTTCTAAATCACTCATATATAGATATGCATGTAATGAGATATGAACTACTGTAGCTACCGTATAGTTTTGACATATATTTATCGAAACAGATTTGTGAATGGCAAAGCTCCTGCTTCTGGAAATACGTGTATATCGAAGTTTTGTTAAATTCAACGATACATCTCAATAGATTGTAAGAGTGTAAGTGTTTTTATTTTTATTATTTTCGGTCAAAACGATAAACTGGATAGATTCACTAGGTAGAAGAAACAAAACTAGCTAACTTTAACACAAGATTGTCAATGCGCTGGGAAAAATTTAATACTTAATGTTAATATTTCAAACGAATGCTCTCATCAAACTTTAATAATAATCAAAATATTAAATCACTAGGTTCTGTCTCTGAACGACAAAAGATGAGATAACATTTTGAGATTTAGCTTAGCACCCTAAAACTGGATATATCTCTTGTTTTGACATAATCTTTTCAATAGATCAATCATTCGAAGTAAGGCACTTGTCCAATGATAGAGGTCTCTCTACACTAAAGAATCATCCTATTTAAATTGTTCCACACAACTCCTTCAATAAAAATGTTAACCTTTCCACTGTTAATTTTTTTTTCAGTAACTATAAATCTGTTTACTCAGTAACTTTTACAAATTTACGGTTATTTAAGACTAATAAATCTTTTGTTCATATATTTCTTTTATTCTTATATGGATAACAGATATCACTTTTTAATCAGACAGAATAAAACGTTTCTTTCTGTAAATGTTTTCAAAATTGGACGTTTTGTTCAAAAGTTTAGTATTAAAGAAAATTTAATACAAGGTATCTTCCTTTGCTTTGATCGAAAGGCACTATCACCACGTGACAGTTTTCTACAATTATTGTTTTTCACCTTGCATTTCAAGATTAGAGTTCTCCATAATACATTAGACTGTCATTCACTAACAGTCACGAAACGTACATTTATATCAATATATGTAAACTATTATCCGTCGTATCTATTGCGATTGACAGAACAGGGGCCTAACAGTTATAATAAGATTAGCATATTTGTTGAAACAGCAAGTATCAATTCACAAGCTATACTGCAAAAACAAAACCTCACCAAATGTGAATTAAAATACAGTTGATGCAGAAAAATATCATTAATGTAACACATTAAAATCAGAAAACATCGTAAGTTATTACACGATGTTCGAAATGATCTACTACATATCCAGACGAGAAAAAGACGGGTAAAAAGACTAATCGTATTTTTAATCATGACCGGATGACAGTTCTAGTCTTTTTCTCAAAATAGTCCTAGTACATGACCAGTCTGGAATTCCGTGGCGTCCTTAGTTGATGAAAGAATGTCTAGCCATGTACCAGAACTTTTTGAGAAAAAGACTAGAAAGGTCATTCCGTCCTAATACCCGTCCAAAATGTATTTTGAATGGAAAAACTAAGGACATTTGCGATAGTATGTCAGACGAGTTATGATGTTTTATTGTGTGCTGGATGAGTCTAGACTAGTTTAAATATAAATATGTAATTCAGAAGATTAGATTCGAACATGCACATTATATATTACTTACCCATCGTTTAGCCTCTTGAACCACACCATTAAGGGGTCAACTTGTATATTATTCATAGTCATTCTAAGATGCTCTTGAATACAATTTTGCTTCGCTTTTCTTCAAGTTTTAGTACTAATAGAAGAATTTTATTATACATTACCAAATTAGTTGGATATGATTTTTTGATGTTAATTTTCGAACTTTTTATTGTTTTCTAAGAAAATTTCTTTTGACTGCTCAGTTCTCTTAAAAAAGTATTTAAAAAAATTAAATTTTAAAAATTAACTTTTTTTCTTCTTATAATTCATATTTATTTTGTACCTTGATTTTTGCAATTCAAATCTGAGAACAAAGTAAAATTATTCAATCAAAATCTGTTTTTGAATTTAAATTTAAATAACTAGAAACTCATCATTGAACATAATAAAATGACCTGTTAAAAACCATTAATGTTGAGAAACTTTTCTTACTTTTTTGTCGTTTTTTATAAGAGAAAAATCAACCGTGATGACATTTTTTAGTAATATTAATTTAATAATTGGGGATAATATTTACAATCATTATGTAGTAGATTATATTTGATAATTGATCATAGACAGAAAGATGCATCGTTCACACAATATTATATGATAAGTTTATAATGCCTATTTCTATTACTCTAGGTAGAAGAGAAAAATACACACTTTACTACTACTATTGTCGACGTACACTGTAAATGTTTAGAGTTTTACTTTTAAAGTTCCTCTGTTTGATTGAATCAATTAAAAGGATAATTAAAATGCTTTTGTAAAATAATGTGTAAATAATGGAAATAAAATATTCCAACTGTAAAACTTAATAACAATGTGGAAGCAACTGTTTAGCAAACTTTCATGATAATACTAGTTTATGCTAAGTGAAAGATAGATAATAAATTGATTGTTATTCTACTATGTGATCTGTTTTAAAAGCATTTCATTATTCGTCGGTTGTTATTAACAAATTATACAGATATTGAAAAATATTCTGTTTCCTATTCTGTTATTTTTTCTTGTTATTAATCATTAAGTTCAAAGTTATTAGCTCAAAAAATTTATTAAATCAAACTAATTGTTCAAAAGTTTTGGGTTAGTATGGATCAAGATTGATAATACATTTTCAGAAAAAGAATAATTATAACTTGTGCGCATGACGGTTCAGACTAGTCTTGACTACTTATTAAGATGTTTAAGATCAGTAAAGTTGCTTGTCTATAGTTAATTTTTAATCGTCTAGTTAATGAACGAGTGTTATTTTGATATTTAGACTAGGTAAGTTGATGTTAGTCCATTGTCGCGTCATAGCATATCGTCAGAATACCTCGTCAGATATTGATGATTGTTGGATCGAATGTTCGAAGCCATCATTCCACTTTTTCTTCTACTCTTCCAACTAGTCTGGACGTGATTAATAGACAAAACCGACTAGACGTGATGGAATTATAGGACGTTTTAGACTAGTCCAGAGATGATTGTAGAGCACTTCTCGTAAATATAACTAGTCTGGACGGATAAACAAGACGTTTCAGACTGGTCATAACTGGTATTAAGAACATTTTTGACTAGTCGTGTCGCTCGTTCCCAGTATTTGTTTTGCTCACTTGAAATATTTTGATCTTTTTTATAAAGATCGGACTAGTTTAGACGTATATTAGTGTCAACTTGTGTAGTTAGACTAGCCTTGACTAGTATAAAAGACGTTTTCAACTTGATGTAGCATACTTTTTATAATGTTCGGACTAGTCTAGACACGAAGATATGTCATTTCTGATCAACCATACTAGTCTTGACTATTGCTTGAAGTATATCAGACTAGTCGTGACGTAGTATCATAAACTTTGCGACTAGTCCTGATATGGCAATATGATGCATATTATAAAATGGACTAGACATGTCGCCCATCCTATTGATTTTTTTACTCGCCTGGGTATAGACAAAACATAGTTTAGAAATTATATTCTTTATTTTTTCTATAACGATTTCACTGACGCCTATAGGCGTCGATAACAGCCGAAAGGTTCAAAGGTAGCTATCGCTAAAAAAATAAAAACGTTATTAATGTAAAAAGTGATATTGTGACATTTTCTCACATATTGTAAGAATATCTAAAAATACTTCTTTTTATCGGACTTAAATCTTCGAAAAACATCTAAATAGTGACAGCTCATGGCGAGGTTAGATTCATTCAGGAAGAAATAGCTCGCTTTGCTTTGAATCATTTGACGTTTGGTGAAAATCAAACTCATTTTCATTGTATAAAATGAGTAAAGCAGATTATATTAGTGTATCAAAGATGCTTGTATAGATAGATTCATATAGTGTATCTTCGGTTGAGCATCGACATAGATCATGTAAGAGACTCGATGTGTCAACATTTCAAATACAAAAGAATCCTGATATTGCAAATGGAATGTGAAGTTTTTTGAAGTTCATCAAAAGGACTACAAAGTATTGTTATAGAAGGTTTAATTTACATTGTATTTAGATCTAAAGAGTGACTCTTTATCGAAGAGATTACATCGACCAATAAATATTGTAAAAGTTCAGTACGAATGTCACATAACCCTAGTCCATTCTCCCTTATGAAATCCCTGGGGAGTCCCCCGCTAAAACTCCCCGGGGATTTAACGGGGAGTTCCGAGGGAATCCCCGAGGATTTTTCAGGGAGTGGCCTTAAAAGTGAATAGTGAGTGCCTAATTCTCAAAGAGACTTTTTAGGGTCGTGACCAATTGTCGTTCTTTGGACCTACTTACCAATATGTCTACCTACCCATCTATTAATCTATCTACCTAGCTATCTATGTATCTATCCACCTATCTACCTATCTACTAAACTACCTACCTACTCAGGTCTATCAAAACGGTGTTGTTTTCGGACCAAAAACGAACCGTAAAAGTGGTCAAAACGGGGTCTTTACGACAGTATATTGGATATATTCGGGCCGATCTTGGTTCGTATTTCCTGGCGCAGAAATACGCACCGTATTTGGTCGTTTTCTCGCCGTTTACGGCTAAAATTCGAATCTTAAGGTATTAGTCCTGTATGATTTGTATTCTAACATTGTGCAAGATCTTCTATTACTGATACAAACTCCTATAGGGCTCCAATAGAGTTTTTCGTCGCTCTGCTCTAATCTCTAACCTTTTTCTTTCCCTAACGGGCCATTCTTCATCACCTTCTCTCACTTTTCATCACATTTCACCAAACATCACCAGTCATACATCTGATTTATACCTACCATTTTGACGATGTTAGAGAAAACACATCTAAATAAAAACAAAAATAAAAATTTAATATATCAAATTTATACTTACATGTACTAAACTATTATTAAAATATCTAACTAAAAATAAAAATTTTATATATATTCTATTCATACTTGTCTATTCGACAATAAAATTGAAATATCTAAAAAGAAAATATAAACTTTATATACAAAGTTCTAGTTGCCTATTCGATGGTATTATTCAAATATTTGAATAAAAAAATAAGTTTAATTTTGTATATTCACATTTATCTACACTACAGTATTATTGAAATACCTAAATGAAAAAATAAGACTGCTATATATTAGAATAAGACTTGCCTAGTCAAAATTTTGATTGAAATGTCTAAACGAAAAAATCTAAACTTTATATATATAAAATTCATACCTTCTTGACAATATCATTGTAGCATCTAAATAAAAAAAATTATATATAAAATTTATACTTGTTTATTCGATGGGATTATTAATAGATCTAAAAACATAAGAATTTAATATATATAAAATTCAGTTACCTTTTTGTTGGTAAAATTGAAACTATTTAAATAAAAAAATATAAGCTTTATATATAAATTACATACTTGCCTATTGGACGGTTTTATTGAATTATCCAAAAGATAAAAATTTAATATATAAAATTAATGCTAAGTTTCTCAGCGATATTGCCAAAATATCTAGAAAAGAAAAGGAAGAATTTTATATACAAAGCTCATACTTATCTATTCGACGCAATAATTCAAATATCTAAATTAAAAAAATAAAAATTTGATCTTTAAGATTTATACTTGCCTATTCGATGATATTGCTAAAATATCTAAATAAAAAAGAATAAAAATTAAAGTATTAAATGTATAATATTCATACTTGTTTAATAATTTTATTGAATTATTACTTACCTATCTATCTATCTATCTATCGACCTACATATTGATGTATCTATTTATCTATCTGTCTACCAACCTACCTATTTATCCATCTATCTAAAAAAAGAAACTCCCTAGGGAGTCCCCGTACAGTGACTCCCTAGGGAGTTTTTAACTTACTCCATAATCTCTAAAAATGGAGGAGTCCCTAGGGAGTCACCAAGCGAATCCCCGAGGAGTCCCCATACTTTAGGGATTCCCTGGAGATTAGCTAGGTGATTCCCTGGGGACTCACTGGGGATTTCGCAGTTTTTAAGGGACTCACTGGGGACTTTACGAGGGAGAATGGACTAGGGAACAATTTTATTCGATTACTCTGAAAATTTGATTAACAACATAATTTGGCTGCTTGTTCTATTGGTGTTCTCAAAATTTAAAAATACATTGATACAATATGCCATATTTTGTGGAAATATGTAGAAACATGAGGATTTCATTGGATAAAAAAACTCATTATTAGCTGTGTTCTTAAAACAGAACAGAACAGTTTTTCTGAAAGTTTTTAGAAGAAGATGTTTTTCTATGAGCTAAACTAATCCCAATGAACGCTGAAATACCGTTGATTGTAACCTTGAATGTTGCTTATGGAAGCTAAAAAAGTACAGAAATAATGAACAAGTGTTTTGTTCACAATATAACAGGAATATAATTTGTGGATATATGCATCCAACATGACATTTAGAAAAAATATCGTATTTTTACAGATTGGTGTATTTTGACAATTTGCTGAATCTGATTGTAAGAAAATATACGCATTTTTTAATTCAATCAAATTACTTTGCATTCATGAATTCAAAAGATGGAAAAGTATGGCATGTGATGCATCATAATAATGAAAAATTGCCCATAGAGACGCAATAATAGATATTAAAAATTAGATATTTTGTAAGATGAAAAAAATACTTGAATCAAATTTTTAAAATTTTAAGAATGCATTTTTAATTGTTTCACATGATGCGAAAACTATTATCTTTCCATTATAATCATTTTATGAAATGCCAACTTTACCATTTTAAAATATGAAACAAGAGAGAGAGTTGATACTATGTTGGTCACATTTTGGTGACAGGATGTTGAGGGTAGTAGGCGTAGATTCTTGTCATAGTCTATGATGAATGTTACAAGATCATATCTCGACAAGAAAAAATAAGGTTTTTCTATTTCTGAATTTTACATATAGTAGATGATCAACATCAGCTGATAGATCTCTCGTTTGATAGGCTACAAAATATTCTCGTTTTTTACTAAATATTTTCAACAGTTGTTATGAATCGTATTTTACAATGATGAAGCTATCAATTTTATTTTGAAATCACATTGAATACACAAACCTTTCATTTTCAGAGATTCCAGAATTTGCTACACCCGGCATATACGAGGAACTTCGTAAAGTTCGTTTATTTTTTATGTGATGATTAGTTAGAAAAACGTTTACAAGAATTTACTTCAAATAAAAAAAGTACATGAACAGCACATTTGTTATAATCATTCATCTATTTTATGCTTGTCTAGTAGTTGACTAAAACGAACTTTTACCTGCAGGGAGCAAAATAAGTGAACAGGAGTTTGAAGGCCGTTCTAATCATTTAGTTCCTATGACAGCTCTAATCTATTTCAGAACTTCTGAACCTGTTTCAATAAGGCAAGATAAATGAACAAAATTATCCTAAGAATTATGCAATTTCCACAAAATTTCACTTATTACTAAAGCATGATCGATTTTGTTCTTAGTGAGCAAGATTTTAGAATTTTATACTTGTGCCAAGTGCGGTAAATGTCGTTATAATCATTGGTTTTTTATATCATCTTCGATCAACAGATGACTTATAAGCCTTACCTTTCATGTAAAAATCACAAAAGCGAACAAAACACTGATTCAATTGATTCAT
>JAJEKB010016153.1:0-22544 GCA_022393335.1 Macrotrachela quadricornifera | reverse complement strand
ATGATTGTCGAAAATATATTTATAATTGTATTAATAAATATGCATCAGAATTACCAAAAAATAAAATCTATGAAATTTCATTTATAAAATTTTTATATCGTCGTATACTTTTTTTTCAAGGATATTTTTATTGTTGGAATGAAAATATAAAAGAATTAGGTACAATAGCTATGGAACAAATGATAAATGAAACAAAATATTTAACACAAATTAATTTTCAAAATAATAATTATTCTCATGTTTATCTTGTTTACGATCCATGTTTTTCATTACATTTATTATATACTAATTGGAATGATGTATCATATGAATTAAAAAATCTTCTTAATAATCATGATTTATTAATATCTGATGAATATAAAAAAAATAAAGATTATTTTGCTGAATGTTTATCATGGTTAATTAATATTGAATATAAAATATTTATGAAAATTATTAATGAAACAAAATTTATATTAACAGAACAATTTGCTTATAGACTTTTTCATATACATGAAAGAAAATTAACTAAATTAGCATTAATTATTGAAGGTGAAACTGGTGTTGGAAAAACATATATTTTAAAATTTTATTCATTATTATTAAATTCAAAATGTTTAAATACATCATATCGTGATAATATTTATCCAAAAATAAATGAAAATTCAAATAAATTTCTTCTTGATATTATTGAAACAATTATTGAAAAACAAACATATATTTTAAATATATTTCTTCAACAAATTGAACCAATTATTTTAGATTTAGAAAATAATAATACTGAAGAATATTTTGATCAACAATTAATTCCATTAATAGAACAACAACAAAATAATGGTTTATTAGAAAAAATAAAATATTCTTTAAAAACTAATCAATTTAAAAAGAATATTCTATATCATATATGGAAAATAATATTAAAAAATTCTCATGAAAATTCAATAATATTAACAAATATAATAAAAAAATTACATGAATTTATTACAAATCAATTAATTACTTATCCATTAATTGAATATAGTTATCAATTAAAAACTTTACTTAAAAATATTTCTTCATTAAATATTGATATGTTAATTGAAATATTTAAAGAATATTTATTTTATAGTCAAATAAAACCATTATTCTATCGTCTTCTTATACATCCAGGTATAACTGAACAACAATTAGTTGAATTTATGGTACCAATTTTTACATTAGCTCAAAAATTAATACAAATAGAATTTGTTATTTTTTTTGATGAAATTAATACAGCATCATGTCTTGGTCTATTTAAAGAAATGTTTATGGATGGAACATTACATGGAAAAAATATACCAAAAAATATTTTTTTTACAGCTGCTATTAATCCATTTATTAAAATTGAAAATAATACAAATCAAGTTCATCGAAATGATTATATTGTTCATGATTTACCTCAATCATTAAAATATTTAAAAGTTTCATATGGGTCTTTAGAATCAAATGCATTAATTGATTATATTAAACGAAAATTAGCTATGTTTCAATTTACATCAAAAATAAATGATGGAATAGCAATACCATTAGATTATGATAATCAAACAATATTAGCTAATTCAATATTAAGAGCACATGAATTTTGTGAAAAAAATCTTGGTAATGTATTTTGGAAAAATACGATCTGAAAGAGAATGTTAAAATGTATATGGATAGAAATCTGCATCCGTTCCTCATAGACGTGATACTCATTTTAACTAATTAATTAATTATTCAAAACAGACAAACTTTGAGAACTATCATAAGGCGTGAGAAACGTGATATACGAGTCTATCATAGCATTTCTCATGTAAAATTCAACGTTAAAGATGAATCTGAAATTCGATTTCTTCTATAAACATCAAAAGTCAAGTTAGTAGCCAATAATGTCCGGAAATGTAGGCATGATGAAGATCATGTTTTTTTTGAGTAGTTTAACAGCATCTAGTTTCGAGCAGCGACAAAATAATCTTTATTAAATATTACTAATTCAAAATCTTCGAACAGATTGTTAGATCTTGGCTTCAAGATAATCACCTTATTTCGTACCTAAATTTGGTAAGAACTTTCTCATAAGATGTTTCACTAAGATAAGACACTATTAAAAGTCATATGTGTAAATTAAGCCAAATTAAATATCCATGGAGGTTTTTACGTTGAAGTTCCATGCTCTAAAATAAGGAATGAATGTGTAAATATAATAGTTAGTGGATTAGCATCAATATATACATCATGTTTAACATTTTTATCTCACAGAAATTATGCTAATAGTATTTATTTTTTAAATATTTATACAGGACATAATTCTGTATCACAACGAGAAATTCAACGATGTTTTAAATTAATTGAATTTTTTTTGAATATGCGATATGATGATGAAGTTAAATTTGATCAAAAAATTTATAAACCAGATCCAATTCGTTGTATTGCATTATCAATAGCATTAATCTATTATTTTCGTCTTCCAACAAATGAAGATAATTTTCAACGTCATGATGATAAAACACCATCACGTGAACAATTCGTTGAATATCTTTATCGAGACATACCATATTTTGATCGAATTATTCAAAATGAACTTGAACGATTTGTAAATACAAATAATTTTGTTATTCCACAAGGAGTAGCAATTAATCAAGCTGTATGTAATCGTTTTTTATCTTTTGTTTTTTTATATATAATAATCGATACTTTTTATAGGTTCGTGAACATATTTTTTCAATTATAGTCAGTATTATCACACGAACAGCTTTATGTATTATTGGTATACCTGGTAAATAATTTATTTTGAATTAAATCTATATTATTCTTTATAAAAGGTCAATCGAAAACATTATCATTTCAAATTGTTCTTCAAAATCTTCAAGGTTCACAATTATCAACAAAATCATTTTGTAAACGTTTACCTGCTATTGATCCATTTTTTTATCTTGGATCAAAATATAGTCGTTCAGAAGATATAGCATTTATTTTTGAACGTGCTATTAAACGTGAACAACAATATGAACAAAATCGTGTAAATACACGATGTGTATGTTAATAATAATAATAATAATATATCTTATTTAATTTAAATAAAAATTTTTTAGGTTGTTTTCTTCGATGAAGCTTCATTACCTGATGAAAATAAAATGATTTTAAAAGTATTACATCCTTATTTAGATGAATGTAAAGTTGCATTTGTAGCTATTGCTAATAAATCATTTGATGCAGCTAATGCTAATCGAATGATATGTATTTATCGTTCATTACCATCTGAAGATGATCAAAAAATTTTAGCATATGGTTGTTTAGGTTTACAATTAAAATCAAAACAATTGATTATAGATGATCATCTTGATAAGATTATATATGGTTTATGTAAAAGTTATCGAAATATTCTTTGTTCATTAGATATTCCTCATATATTTCATGATCGAGATTTTATTTATATGTTAAGAGAATTAAGATTTGAATTAATGAATTTAAATGAAATAGAAAAAACTAGTATTGCTGAAATAACACCACAAAATTTATTAAGATCATTAGAAGATAATTTTAATGGTATTCGAATAGATGAATTTAATAAATTAATTGATATATTTGCTACAACTATTGGAGAACAATGTCCTGAATTTCTTACATTAATTACCGATAAACAACATATACAACGTAATATTCCAACAATTTTACATAATTCAATAAATTTAGATCCAATACGTCGTCGTCTATATGGTAGATATAAATTAATTATTGATGAATCAGAAGATGAAAGTGCTCTTCGTCTTTTATTTCAATATGGTATTATTAATTCAGATTCAAATCAAACAACAATATTTCGTATGTCAGATTTTCCTGATGATATTAATAATGAATTAGGAAATGTTGAAATATTATCAAATATTAAATTATGTATGGAAACAGGTAAAACAATATTAATGATTAATACAGATCGTATTCATGGTTCACTTTATGATGTATTTAATCAAAATTTTTCAATAATAGATACAGAAGAAAGTCGAAAAATATTTTCAAAAGTAGCTATTGGTCCAAAAACAATTGATGTTATTGTACATGAAGATTTTCAATGTATTATACATATAAAACGAAGTGAATTTAAAGATATTCCATCACCATTTTTAAGTCGATTTCAAAAATATTCTTTTAGTATAACAGATTTTTATTTAATACAATTAAAAAATCTTCCATATGATGAACAATTATTTATGAATAATATTGAAATTAAAATTCAATCATTTATTAATCATTTTGGTAAAGAATATTTTTATGGATATAATAATGAAACATTATATTCATATTTATTATTATTTATTAAAAAAAATCTTCAAAATAATTATTATTTAATAAATATTTATGAATATTATAATCAATTAACAATATTATCAAAATTATTTATTGAATATAATATTAATGATAAAAAACAATGTTTTCTTTTTAATATTATTTCAAAATTTTTACAATTAGCTTCACCTGAATCAATTATTTATAAATTACCAACATTTGAAGAAAATTTAACACGATTATTATGTCAAAATTATTTTTATCAACAAGAACATTTTAATATTGAAAATTTTCTTTATCAATTTATTTCAAATCCTAATTTAACTATTAATGATAATGAATTATTAATGATGAATGATAATATCGATCAAAAAATAAATCATATTAATATAATAAAAAAATTAATGATATTTACTCGAACATCATCATTTATTTTTAATTTAAATCAACAATCAAAAAATGATTTATTTACTAAAAATGATGAAAATGATATCATTATGAATATTAGTGAAAAAGTTGATATTATTAATCTAGTAAGAATTTTTAATAATAATATTTGTAGTAAGAGATTTTGCGTTGAAAACTACACTGGTGAGCAGAGTTGGTCATCGCGGTTGAGAGTCCGCCGCAGCCAGAATCAAATATTTACCAACTTAGATTATGAATCTGAAGTAGCGCATGAACTAGATCTAATTATCGACTTTTGTACTTTACTTTTTCATCTTTTAGTACGTTTTATAAAAAAAATAGAATATACCATAAGATGCACCGTGAAAAGCACTACAATTGATAATGTAAAGCTTATTTTAATTCGATTGTTTTTATTCTCGAGAAAAAAGCAAAATTCTATGCGAATAATATTTGACATTGCGAAAAATTGTTCATTCGATACGAATGAGAGATTCGTTTCTCTTAATTAAATAAACTGATTTCTATCGTTGTTTTTGTTTAATAGAAATCACACATTGAGTTATAATTTCTGTAAAAAAAACTACTAAGATAGAATGTAGATATTGAAATGATCACAAGCACAGTAAGGCTTTAGTATTAGTATTCTATCTCTATTACTTTTAACTAAGCCGAAAATTTTTCACAACATGATATTTTGCAATCAATACTGAGATATTTAATTTTCATGAAAATATCCCTTGATTTTTTTTTTTAAGTTATGATCTATGGCAGTACAGATAATCATATTAATGATCAATAAAAAGTCCTCTACAACATAAATTAGATCTCATCTTCTTTCGGAAGAAAGTGGTTAAATATATATTTTCATCAAATATTCTCTGATTTATAATGGTCTTTAATTCATTTTCGAAAGTCGATTATTTAATTTTCTAGCGAATCTTATTGAAAATCATTTCAATATCTCCGGATCTTTCCTCATTAATATTAACAGAAATAAGATTGTTATGTTCCTATAAAATCGGTTACACTCTTAATATAAGACTGTCGGAGCTAATAGTACGATTTGGTTATAGATATTATCGAAAAAAAAAACTCATATATCAATACCCCCCTCACTAAAACTTATTTAATAGAAGCTATAGGGCTTCTGATACATTTATTAAATCAATTCTTCTCTTTTACATTAAAACAAAACTATTAAATTTTTTTTTCTAGGCGATTATTGAAAATTCCAATCAATTAACAGAACACTTTCAAAATTTTGAAGAAAACAATCAAAAAAGTATACTTATCATTGTTATTGATGGTCGTATTAATCAACAACGTATACATATTCCATTTATTCGACATTTAATTGATAAATCTGATCTTTCTTGTAATAAATCATCTAAACATCAATCGAAATTTTTTATAATTCTAATACATACATCTGGACAAGAACTTAATTATAAATCATGTTTTCCATCAATATTTTTACATGATTGGGAATATTGGTTTCTTGATACATCAACACCAGGAAATTCATTTCATCTACAAAAAATGTTACAAATTTTTACTTCAAAAATTGGAATAAATCATCAAAAAGAAATTTTAAATAATTCTCTTTATGATTTAAATATACTTTTTGATGATTGTCTATGGAATTTTTGTTCACGTTTACAAGTAAATATTCATAAATTATCTAAAGATATGTTTAATAATTTCAATATTTATGAATTTTATCAATATCAAACAACAACTTATCGACGTGTACAATGTTTAAAAAAAATATTTCAACAAATTAATCAATTACAAAAATATATTATAACAATATATCATGAAAATATTTCAATGAAAGAAGAATCTTTAAGAAAAAATTGTAATTTAATATATGATATTTCAAAAAATACATTATGTGGAAAAAATTTAACTGGTTTAGTTGATTCTTTACAATCACATATAAGAATATCATTTATAAATTTTGTTTCATATTTATTAAAATATATTGTTGATGATTATGGATTAGAAACATTAATTAAATTATCAAATAAAAATATTGATTATAAAAATTTATTTGAATTAATTGATTATACATCATTTATTATTGATAATGAAAATCAAAATATTTCTATGATACAAAAAATCTTAAGATTAAATGATCATTATTCTTGTATTCTTCAAACACCATTATTTTATTTATGTCGACAACGTATCATAAGTTTAATCGATGAAATTAAATCAAAATTACCAAATCAATTCAATGGTTTGATATTTTATTCTTTCTTTTTTAAACATTTAAAACAGTCGTCGTTTTTTGAAATGTAGTCATCTCATAAATTATCTTGGTAAATATTTTTGATTGAGAACAACAACTAAAACGAAATGATATTATTTTTATAGAATTATTTTAAAAATAGTACATCTTATTGAGATGAAATATTTAAATGATGAAATTTTTCATCTAAATATATTTTATTTTAGACAAGAAAAAATTGAAAACTAACGAGGAAATCTCCCCAAGTGACACTCTGTTTGAGCTCATAGCGTAGATAAGACCCCTAAAAGGGTTCATGTCTAAAGCCTATTGTTGTTGAGATCTTGCGTTTTTAAGGTATTGGGATCACACACTGCTGTGGTCTCCCTCAGAAGCATCCAAAAAACTCACTATCGAATTTCGAATTGAAACTTTGTATAGAGAGAGTCGAAATTTAAGAATGAGTTTTTCGGATGTACCTAAGGGGGACCACAGCAGTGAATTATCCAAATATCTTAAAGACGCAATATCTCAATAACAACAAGCTTTGACGACGAACCCTTTCAGAGCTCTTATCTATGCTATGAGTCCTACCTATAAACAAAATATGAGCCCAGACAGAGGGTGACACTTGGGGAGGTTCCCTCGTAAGTATAGCTCACGAGAGAGCGTCCCCAAGCGTCAGATTACTTTTGCGCCGGGGCTATATTCATAGGATAGGTCCTATTGATTGAATATAGTTCTAGTCTAAAAGCGATTTGACAATTAGGGCTGTTCTCTCGTCGATGATGTATATAAGCATTTTCTGATCACTGGTTCATCTGTTCAAATCTAAGATGGATTCTAATATATTTTATATGAAATGCGTTTCCGAGTGAAAGATATTTCCATGAGATGTCAAATTTATTGTATCTTTCTTTATTGATTTAATATTACTTTTTTTCTGTATCAATATTTAGAAAACAAAGGTGATATTCATGGTGATTATTATAATTTTCAAGTATCTTCATCATTATCAACAACAACAACATTTAATAATTTTTTTAATGATAAAAATGAAATCGATAATCAACGAGAAAAATTCCGTAATGAATTAATTCGATCGATTTTAAATGATAAAATCTTAAATAAAATAATTACATCATCATTTCTTCAATCATATATTAATGATTCTATTAAAATTCTTTGTACAATTATTGAAAAAAATTTTCAAGATAAACAAATACACTGTCAAAAAACAATTGATTTTATTTCTAATTGGTTATTATTAATTAATGATGATGATGAAAATATTTCATTTAATTCTTCATATAATCATAATATTTGGCAAATTGCTCATGTTCATACATTACTTGAATATGATCAAAGTGAAATTTTTTCATTATATTCTGCTTTACGAATAATAGAAAATATTGATCAAAATCAATTATTTTATAATGAACTTATATTAGATAAAAATACTTCACGTTCAAAAGTTCGAGAAAATTTATTTCAATTAATGTTTCGTTATTTATGGATTAATCTTTGTCATTTATGTCAAATAAATGAAGATCCTAAACAATGGATTCATAGTTATACATTAATATCAAAATATTATCCATCCGAACAAGTTTTACAACGAATGGAATTTGTTCATATGAAAATAAAAATTGAATTTATGAATTTAGCTTATTTAATATTTCTCAATGAAGAAACATTAAAATCAATTAAACTTATTCAACAATTATTAAATGATACATTACTTATACAAGATAATATTGATAATTATTGTCTTAATTCAAATAAATTAAATTGTTTAAAATTTTTACCTTTAATTATTCAAATAATCGAACAATATTTAAAAGAAAATAATTCTAATAATAATACATTAATGATTGATATTCAACAATGGATTATTCAAATATTAAAAGGATCAAATAAATCATTACATGAAGAAATTATTTTTGTATTAAAATTTTTAAATCAATCAACATGTCATTTATCATTACCAATGAAACAATTACTTTTTGAAGAATTAATTAATATTTTAATTAAAAATACTCAAAAATTAACAAATTTCTGGGATCATATTAGTCATTTATCATTAATAATGGATTGTATAAATAATGAAAATATTGAAAATTATCAAATACCATATCATCCATCAATAATTAATAATAAAAATCAAAATCATATATTAATTGATCTATTTTTCTTTTATCTTCAACGATTAGCAAAAAATGAAATTATTCAAATAAATTTAATAAATAAAATACTTCTTTCATCTTTACCAAAAATTAATAATATACATAAAAAATCTCTTGCAGAAAAAATATTTAATCAATTAAAAGAATATTTTACTTTATATACTACAGCTTTATTATTATGTCAATCAAATTTAAATAATCAAGATGAAAAAAGACTTCAGTCTATTCTTAGGACTATTATTGAACAATATTTAATTATTAATTTACCAATAATTCAATTAAATAAATATGTTGAATTATTTTGTTCAATTATAATAAATAAACAATCAATAAATTATCTTCTTAAATTATTAAAATCTGAACTTTTTCAATATATAAATGCAAAATGGTCTAATAATTTATATAATCTATTTGAATTAAAACAACAACGTAATAAATATTTACATTATAGTCATCAATTACAATTTACATTAACACTTGATAATACATTATCAATTTTTCCAACATTACATCAACCATATCATCAATTAACTCAATTAATCGATCAATGTATACAAAATAATAATATTGAACAACGTTGGATACCTTTAATTAATTGGATATTAACAAATATAAATTCAAATTTATCAATTATTAATCTTATTGAAATAAAAGTCATGTTATTATTAAATATTTATTATAATTATTATTGTAATAATCAATTAAAATCTCTTGATTATTTATTAAATATTATTGAAAATACACTTGAATTATCTAATGAAGAACAACGAATATTTCGTGTTTTATTACAACCTGAACAATATATGATTGGATATCCAACAGAAATTAATAATTTTAATGATAAAAATTATCTTAATGATTTATTTAAACTTGATTGTCAAAATGAAGAACAATTACCTGTTCGTCATACACTTGTTAATCTTTTAGCAATGATTTTACTTAGTGGAAAAAAAAATCCTTTATGGACATTTGTATTTGAACCATTAAAACTTGAAGAAACATATGGTAAATTTTCATTATAGAAATATATCAATAATTGTTTTTAATAATATTTAAAAAAAGTCTTGGCACCAATGTGTTAGAAAACTAATTGAGTATTTTTTTTCTGTGTTAAACAGAGCAAAGACTGAAGAAGATTTTCGGCCGAAAAACTGTATCTTTTCGATGGTTTAAGTTCGACTTCCTTTTAAAGATGAATGTCGCGGGCTTTTCCGAAAAAGACAAGTTTTAGAAATACCTGTAGCTAAGCAAAACAAGCCCGTCTTAGCATTATCATGGTAAGGCATTTTTGATGTCTTTGCAATCTTCGAAGTTTGCACTATCTGACAGTTTTTTAACACGTTGAGTAAACTCATAATCAAATCTGATATTTTTTTTTATCAAGAACTTTTGCATAAGTCATTATTTTATGATAGGTTTTGGATCAACTGCAGATAAACCTATTCGACGTATTGGTATTCATTATGATTGTGGATGTATAATTAATGAAAAAGGAGAATTACTTCAACTTTATGGAACAAGTGAATTAACTGTTCCAGCTGTTTATGTTGCTTATTTTGCAACATTTGGTGCTCTTGTAAGTCTATATAAATGATAATATTCATTTTTTTTTTGTCTCTTATTAATCTAGGCTTGGCATTTATTATTATTTGATTCATCTATTAATAATCTCTATTGTATACTTGCTAGTAGTGCAATAAATGAAACAGCAAATATAGAACATATAGCTAATGATAATCATCGAGAAAAGATATGTTTTTTTGTTTGTACTCGATTATTATCAACAAATATTTTTCTTAAATTAAAATATAATCAAGATGATACTTGTCTTTTATTTAATCGTTGTTTTGAATTATTTGCTCAATATACTCATGAACAAGATAAAAATCTATGGATTAAATCACTCTATAAAACAAAAAAAGAAAAAATTGAAGCTGAAAAAGAATTTCAAAATAAAATTTTCTATCCAACAGTTAAAAAATTATCTGATTATAAAAAAATAATCGATATTATACAATCTCAAACTCCATTACAAATTAAATTACATGATTATATATCACAAATACCTATTATTATTGAAGTTATTCATTTTAAAACTGAATTATGTAATCCAGAATCAAATAAATTACCTTTAAAAATTTTACGACGTATAATTGATTCATTTGAATTTATGAAAATGACTCAATATATTTATGCTTTAACTCAATTTCATATTCTTTTACATCGAACATTTACTCAATTAATTAGTAAAGAAGAATTTTATACAATTACATTGAAACAATTATATGAACGAGCTTGTCAAGTTACAAATCATTTGAGTCAATCAAATCAAAATAATAAATATTGTACAATTATTGATAATGGAATTAATGCTATTAATATTTATCATAAATTTGCTGATGGACAAATTCAACCAGGTGCTTGCGATCTTACTCAACGTTTTGAAACTATTTCTATGGAAACATTAGTAAGTTATCTTGTTGGAACAGACAATTATGATGAAGGAGATATTGTTATGCGTATACTAAGGTAAGTTTTAAAACAAAGTCCTCCTATTGACATTGAGAATCTAATATACTGATAGTAAATTTTTTTCAGCGATGTATTTCAATGCTTCACAAAAAATTGATAATAAAGTGTATTTTAGATTAAAGAAATTGTTTTGAGTTCATCTAGTAATGATTGATACGTGGGTTGCATATATGGACGGTCTCGATGGTGTTCATTATAGAGAGGTTTTACTGAACATGTTATCTAGAAAGAAAAAATATTCATTTGGAATGATACCTTTTAGTATATTAATATGACCATGAGAATAGTTCGAGATAGACTCAATTCAAAATTTCGAGCTCATTTTTCGTCTATTCATATTTTATAATTTACAGCAAAGATTAGACTTAATCATAAACTCTTAAATTTTAATTCTTAATTTTAGTGTTCTTGTTAACTATCATAATAATCTTCTAAAATTACTTGAAAGTGAAATAAATGAAAATGGTGATAGACTTAATATAGGTTCATTAAAAGAAATAATTATTGAATTATCAAAACGAGAAACATCTATTCTACAAATAACTAAAGAAAATATGGGTATTATTACATTAAATAATATAGATATTCAATATATTGAACAATTATTTCGATCTAGTCTTGAAAATGAAAATAATTATTTTTTAAAATTTAATACACCATTAAAATTTAATTTTCTTTATGTACAAATGTATCTTATTCGAACATATCTACTTTATTCTCATATTAATTATGAACATATTAAAGAAAAATATCAATGTTATATTAAACGAAAAAATAATTTTTTAATTAATAATGATGATAATGATAATAATATTGATATAAATTCTTATGAATGGAATTATTTAGAATATAAAAATTTAGATCAATTAGTAAATGAATTTAATTTTCTTCAACGAATAATAGATATATTAAATAATTCATCAGAAGATTATTCATCAATGAATTTATTAGAATTTATTAAATATACAAATTATGATGATCGATTTATTCAATTATATGAACAATATAAAATAAAAGATTTTTCTTTATCAAATATTAAATATATTTATCAATTATATAAAAAATCAATTGAGAATTTTCAACATGCATTTATTGATGTATCACCTTTAATTCGTATTCCTTTAGATAAAATACTTATGAATGAATTTGAACATATATTAAAATCATCATTTATTTCTTTTAATGATCAAATAAAAAAAGAAGAATTACATATTAAAATTAAAATTATAACAGAATTTTTAAATGATTTAAAAAATATAGAAAATTCTCTTATTTATTTATCATCAAAATCACTTATAGAAATATGTAAAATATATTGTATTGAAAATTCTCTTATTCAATTAATACCTAAAGAAATAAAATGTGAAAATTATGTTTCATTATGTTTAAAATTTATTGAAATACGTTCACAATTACAAGAACAAATAATTAATATTGAAGAAAAAACTAATGATTTATGGAATGCTCATTTTGATATATCAGATATAAATCAATCAAATGAAAATAGTTTTCAATTATTTCGAAATAAAAATGATGATTTTCTTTATTTCAATACAAATTCATCATCTTCGAATTTAATACCAATAGATCTTACTACAGATCCATTCGATTGGCCAAATATCATTGATATTCCACTTGTTTCTATGAAATCATTAAATCATCTTCAACATATTTCATCAGGTGTAAATAATGAAGCAACAATAAATTCTATATCATTATTCAAATTAAAGATAAAATTAATTTCATTATCATCATCAATTCTATTTGAAAAAAGTCGAAAACAAGCAGAACAATGGATATTAAAACCATCTACTTCATGTTTAATTATTACATTAAAAGATGGTAAACAACGAAAATATCTTTGTAAACTTGAAAAACGCTATAAACAATTTAAAAAAATTTTTGAAGAGAAAAAATATGATCCAAATACAATTGCTATTATTGATTCAAATCATTTATTCGTAGATTTTATGAAAATAAATGAAAATAATTTATTACCTATTATAGAAACAGAATATTATGTAGTAGAAAAACAATTATTAATTTCTATTATATTAGAATATGAAAATAATCAATATGAATATTTTGCTACAAATAAAGCAACACTTAGTTCAATTCTTAGTCGTTTTATTCTTGATCAACAATTAAAATTTACATCATCAAAAAATTATTTTTGTGTATTTGATACACTTGGACGATATATTGCTGAAGATAGTCTAATTAATAAAATTTATCAATCTATTGAACAAACATCAATTCAAATTCGAGTTATTCAATGCAATCAAGAAATGAAACTTTTCTGTGAAGTAACTCTCGTAGGAGATCAAGGTAATTATTTCATCTAGATCATCATATAGTTGCCACAATCAACGTACTCTTGAAAATTTTCTATTTGTTTATATGCTTCTAGATTCTGAAAAACATGTAAAAGTGATTATTCCTTATATATATCTCAATTTAGTTTTAATTTAAAATGTAAATTATCTTGAAGTATAGGGTGAGAAATAGAAATATAGCACAAGAAAACAACACTTGTGGTATATCATCCGAATATTACTTTCCATAACGGTCTGGGTAGCAGTCTTTATTTCACCAGAATACCTTGTGATTTAAGTCATCTATTACAATTTTGACATGTATAATAATTACTTAAATCTTGAGCTCTTCTTTTATCTGCGTATACTTTATACTTCATCACAATCTTTTTAATATTTGAATGAATGCAGGTAACGTGTACATGTTGATTAATTAGTTGCCTGGATTTATCTCTCTTTCTGATGATTCTTCTCCAGTTTTTAATATGAAAATTTTGTAATATTTTTTAGCACTTTATTTTCCCATTATTTCCTAGCATCACCATTATCGAGACGATTGCAGCCAAAAAAGTATGAAATCATGACTTTTGCGATCATATGTATCAGAACAAAATGAATGTATAATATGTCATGTTATATTGTAGAAAGAAATAAAACTTAGTCAAGGTCTATTGAATTTTAAATACATATCTATATGTATAGTAATCGGTTCAAAGTTATATGTTTGTTCTGTTATCAAATGTACCCATGTTATAGACAGAAAAGGCACAGACGAATTTTCATTTTTAAACCATAGACTTTCAGTCTAGGAGAAATGTAATTTTTATATCTCATTGCTTTCTTTTTTCAGGTGAAACACATAGGCAGTATTTTAATCTTGCCACAACATTGAAACAGATTGGTTTATGGTCAAAAATTATCGGTATTAAGGAAGAAATTATGGTTGATAGTTACAATTTCTGGAATAGTGAACAACAATATATTATTGATGAAAATCAAACAATATCTTTTACACTAGATCAAAATGAATATATTAATATCGATGTACTCAGTGAAGAAAATATCATGAATATAATTCTCTCTTATGATAAGACTAGTCAAACAATTCGTACTCTTAATTCATGTTCAGTTCATAATCTTTTAAATAATCCAAAATATCTAAATGAATTAGGTCTAAAAATATCTCCTCAAGATTGTACTCTATTTCTCGTATTAAACGAAACAGAAAAACAAATTCTCAGCAATGTAGATATGGAAAATCCAGTTAGCTACTATGATTCAAAGACTAATAAACCAATTCATTTTCAAATATCGATTCTTATTCAAATCGTTCGATATGATAATAAACAAGAAATATCAATTCCTATTTCACATTGTAATATAACAATAAAAGAATTATTAGAAATGATTGATATTAATATTACTCATACATATTTAGCATCGTATAAAACTAAAATTATCTTTAATAATAATATGAAATTATCTGCTATAGATGAAAGGAAATTTTTTCTTGTCAATGAACATCAAACATGTTTGATATCTATTGAACAATCGAATGATGAATTAATATCAATTGATGAAGAAAATATGAAAAATCAACTATATATTACTGATGCTACTATAGATGATATTTACAAACAAAATACAAATATTGATCAAGATCAATATCTTCTCTATGAAATGGATTTTATTCCATCACGTGAAACATCATTGAATTTATTTTTATCAACTAAAACTCTGTCAATTAAATTTACTTTAATCTATAAAAAATTAGATATAAATATTACAGTGAATAATGATGAAGATAAAAGTCGAATTCAATTTCAATGTAAATCATCGATGTTAATTAGTCGTATTCATGAAATTGTTTGTAATTTATGGAAATTAAATAAACAATTATATAATTTAACCCTTGTTGATGATACAAATATCGATGAAGAATGTTCATTAAGTGATATTGATGAAAAACTCAATGATCTACAATTGAAATTAATTTCAGTTGCTGATATTAAATGTAAGATTATCTATGAAAATAGAACAATCATGATTTCAACGACAAATGAAACACTTCTATCGACGATTATGAAGGAAGCATTAGAAAAGCTATTAATTTCATTAGATAATATAAATATGTTTGAATTTCAATTATTGAATGATCCGGAAAAACCACTCGATATTGTCCATGAATTTCCCATCCAAAAGATTCGCTCATATTTGCCCATTGGATGTGACATTATACCACTTCAATTACAAAGAAAGAAAAATGAAAATGAAAACAATAATAATTCTATTTTGTGTGATTTTTAATAGGTCTTTTCTTAAAGTTTTCATAAATAATTAGTCATTTTACGAAATCAATTTAGTATTATTCTTTTTATTTTTATCATTAAAAGAAACCATTTCTTCAAAGAGTCAGAGTAATGCAAGTACTCCTTGTAAGAAGCATGAAATTTCAATTTAACGAATTTTTAATCTCTGAGCTAATCTTTCAGTAGCTTTAAGCTTTAATAGAAACATCTCGAAGACTATTGACTCAGACTTGAGAAATTCATATAACATCTGCTTGTAATAATGCGATAATATCGAAAATATGCATAAACAGTGATAGAATATTTACTTATTCAATCAAATATTTATATTTCTCGTCGTTTTCCATGTATAAGATTTGTCTTAACACTTCCAGGTTGTAGTGTGGACGTGATCATTTACATTATCTACAGTCATATATAGGAATGATAAATATATTAATGTTTTTGTTTTCGTAATAAGTAATATAAATTATATTTGACTTATACTACCAGTATAATAGTTCTCATTACCATTGTTATCGACTACTATAACCAATACTAGAATCATCCTGAACAGCATAATTAATAGCATTATTTTCTCAATTATACAATATCCATAACAATTCATATTGATACATCTAAAGATGATCCAAAATTTCTCGTCATGATATTCAAAGAAACTCTTTTGAGTGAGACAAAAAAGTATTTGTCAAATATTATTTCATACGCACGATTTTGCAGAGTTTTTGATAGATAACAACCGCAGACCTCGATAGGCTTTGGCAACTTATAGAAAATGTAGGTGATGAAATGATTAGGGATTGGAAGACAATAGGAATATAGAAAACCCTGAGAATATGAAAGCCGTTGTTTTCGTCTTGAAATATGAGTTCAATAAAAATATCTTATCGATAATATGTTCGACGTAGTGTTTGAATAAAGTATACATCTTTGAATTTTTTTGATAAATGTTATATTTAGTGATAAACAAAATAATAAATATAAGAATAGTTAAAGATGTGAACAAGAAATAATAATAGTAATCTAATCAAAACGAATATAGAGAGGAAACAATAATCAATCATAATGAAAGATCAAAGACAGAAACCAAAGAGAATCATGAATATAAAATAGTAATAATAGAGTTGATGTCATAACTGCATATAACTTGATTTATTGGTACTAATGTTATTTCTCATTTGTTTTTCTTATTATCGTTTTCTTTTATGAAAAATAATGAAATTATTCAAAAAAGAATTATATTATTATTTATTGTATTCATCTTGACTCTCTTCATTACTACAAACAAAAAAAATATTAAAATGTATATAGTTATTTTAAAATAAAAAGTTCATGTTGAGTTGTCAAATTCAAAGAAGCAGTTCAACAAATCTATTATTAAATTAAAACAACTTACATATTCTTATTGATAGAAATAATTTAATATAGCTTATAAAAGGTAAAATTAAACATCGAAAATGTGAAAAATAAAATTTAAAAAGCTGACACGTATATTCTACAGCATAATTTTATATTGTTTCAATTCTTCATAGATAGGCATGTTTTCTTGAATAGCTTCATAGACACTCGTCGGATATACTACATTTTTGTCTCTAACAATCTCGTGGAATCCAGTACTTTGCTCTACATCCGTGTGATATCCTTCCCATTTTTTAAATGCTTCAACTGTTTTAGCTTCCCAATTCATCATCTCAGGTTTAAACTCAACACCAATTTCCGTACAGTATTTTTTCATCACTTCCATTGGTTTCTCTATTAAATCATCCGCATCAATGAGTAGCGGTCGAGATCCACCGTTGAGCTTGCATAAAAAGTTGTAAAGAGCACGAAGTTCCACAAATCCAGCTCCTTCCCCAGTAAAGCTAGTTTCCGATTCGACATCTTTGCAACAGCGATATAATGACGAAATACTCTTCTCAGGGTTACGGATTAGAAACGTATGTGTACATCTTTTTAAAAAGTCTAAATCGAGGACGGTTGGATTTTCAGGATGTTGTTGCCAATCAAGTCGAATTATATATTGTGCCATATCCTTGCAAAAGACGTTTTTCTCTTTGTATTGTTCAGCAGTCCCAATGATCTGTGCAGTTGCTTCAGCATAGGTACTTCTGACATGATTACTTTCGGCACAGTATTGTTCAGAATAAAACGTAGAAAGTCGTTCGGGACCCACGTAGAATGGTTCGCTGTATGGTTCATGAATTGAAACAAAATCATTTCTTTCAATAAAGGCTCGTTCAAAGGCTGTCGAAATTGAACGTGCATGGCACCATAAGAATATAATTGTTGGCTTGGGCATTATTTGAGAACGAAATAGTTAGTTTATTTTTCGCAATAGCACACTTGGCTTTCGATGTTTTCGTCTTTGAAATAATATCTAAAAAATAAATGATAACATTCTTCTTACTATTATTGTTTATCCAACTTTTACTATGGTACACTGTACAATTAATCACAGTGCAGATGTGTTTTTTTTATTTAGAAATTTCACTAATTCTACCGGTTAGTAATTTTCTTCACAAAACGTGAGAACAAGATCTACTACTAAACACTCATTCTGAAGTGCTATTTTGAAATAATGGTGGACAAAGAACGAGCGAAAGTGCAGGGTAGAGAAGAATCTATTTTTTCTTAGTTACTCTTATCTCTTATGAGACTCTTTTATTCATTGAAGTGCAATGGTGACGCAACTCTTACCTGACAGATGTATTTCGTGCAATACCGTATTCCTCTCGTAATTATGACTCAAAGAGTGTGCAAAATCCTAATGCACTTAAACCTCAGTCGAACATATAAATATTTGTAGCAGAGAAATATGAAATCTAGTTTAGTTTGAAATATTATTTTTTACGTTTTGTAATAAAAGATATCCCTAACATATATATATATATAAGAAACAGTGTTTATTGATAAGTTCAAAATCGTCATAATTTATTAGATAACAAAGATTAGTGCAGATTATTATTCAATTTGCGAAAATGAATTCGTAGTTCTTCTTTATGACGACAACATGGGAACATTGAATAATTTCGTTAAATAACACTCATGAATATCTTATCTTTTTTAGAAATTGAGAATGTCTTTGATGTTTAGTATACTTTCGCATTATAAATAAGAAGGGAGAGGAGTGCATTTAGTCATATATCAGACCATAGAAAATTTTTCAGAAAAACTCATACTATCTTATACCAAATGACAACTTTTTTTACGAGTAAATAAAAAATTTAAACTAGGTTCATATTTCATGGTTTTAAACCTTCATTGCGACCATAGATCAGTCTGCTACAATACCCCTATCTATATGATAACTCTTAGGATAACTCGAATAGCTATCTTTCAATTATCAAATACGCTCAGTGTAGATCTCTGTTCTTTTCAGCAACAAGAGTAAACATCTACATTATTTTTATAATTAAGTGCACTTTATATTAGCTATAAAATCTATCTATTACAATTGAAAAATAATTGGAAGAAGACATCTTATAGAGAAATTGGCTGACATTAGAGTGTGAATTTTGAGTATTTCTTATTAAATTTTAGTTAAAATAAAAAAATTCAATATCTAATTCATATCCAACATAAGAAACCGGAATCGATCTATGTATGTTTCAAAGCAATCGAACAAATTTTATTTTCGTCGAAAAGTTTAACTATGAATACCCTCAGAGAAGAACCAAAAGATAAAATGAGCCGAATCTAGCTTCATCTGTATAGATATATTCTTTGAAGGCAGATATTAAAATTTGAGATATTATTACTTATATACAAAGCTAAATTTTTGGACGAAAATAAAAGTAATTCGATTGCTCTGGAATACACATAGATCGCTCCAGTTTTTTATGCTGAATACGAATTAGATATTGAATTTTTTTATTTTAAGTAAAACTTAATAAGAAATACTCGAAATATTACTAATTTTTAGTCAAAATTCACACTCGAATGTCAGCCGATTTCTCTATAAGATGTCTGCTTCCAATTATTTTTCAATTGTAATAGATAGATTTTATAGCTAATATAAAGAGCTCTTAATTATAAAAATAACGTTAATGTTTGTTCCTATTGTTAAAAAGAACGAAGATCTACACTGAGTATACTTGACAATTGAAAGATAGTTTTTCCAGCATTTTGAGAGTTACAATTGTAGGCAGAAAATTTGCACAAATTTTTTTTAGAATTAACTTTTCGATAGTTATACTAGATAACGACTATAGAAAACTGTGACTTTTTTTATTTTTTTATATATATTTATACAATTTGATTAGCTTCTTCTATCTCAAAGAGTGTGTCATAGATTGATATTGTCGTGTTTAAACATAGCAGTAAGGTATAACTGCGTGATCCATTAAAAATAAAAAGCACATGATAATTTAACAGCGTAAAAAGGTTCATTTCAGTTGAAATTATCGTGTCAATCAATGAAAATATGCAAAAAAAAGTGTCGAATCAAAAGTTCCTATCAAAAATCATCTTTTGTCTCAATAAATTTTATACAGATTAATAGCCCAGACATTGTTCTTTCGAACGATAGAAAGTGCAAGTCTATATCTTGTACTCACCAAAAATTATTGAAAAAAAAATGCTCACTGCCACATAATCCTGTTATAAACATCAATAGCATAGGAGTTACCTGTTGCTTGGTAACGTAATGGTAACTTCTCTCCTTCAAGCTCGCTTAGTATACCAGTGTTGATCACCACTGCATCATCCAATGTAACTATTTGTCCAATCTGATCCAGAGCGTGTGCCATTATTGGACTGATGCCAACATAAACTGTAACGTTAATCGTCCGATTCATGACCACATAATTAATTGATAATCTGCTGAGTCATTGACCACTTCTGTTGAATCGCATCGAATATTTCGGCCATGGCTTTTCCGATGAGAATATGATTATTGATCACATACTAAAAATAGTTACCATATGAATGAAGAGTCTAAGTTTTGGCTCAATTAAATAAAAATAATATCTATATAACTTTCAATAAAAACGGTCAATAACAACATAGATTTGTTGTGTAAGGGAGGAAAAATGAACAGAAATGTTTCATTTGGACTAACTATTATTTTTTATAACATAGAATTTTATATCTTGATTCAAGTAGAATCATTGAGATTAATATATCTACACATGCTAGTCACTGATTACTGTTCTCTCCATCTTTTTTCTTATTCTAAAAAAGTTGCTATGATATTGTTAAACAGAGTTTATGGTGATTTCATCTATGTTATACTTTATTTCTCTTTGTTGTTTTCGTAACTTTAAGAACATATGCGCCGTCATGTGTCTGACTCATTACTTCGATCATATTATTTTTTCATTAGAGCACGAGCGCCGATTTATGATAAAATATATAAAGGAAGAAGAGTGTTTGGGTGTGATGAGAAGAAGCCAATCTAAACGATGAAACGACGAAAGAAATAAATGTGTAGAAAAACAGAATAAGAATCCAGAAAGAGTGATATAATAACCAACGGTCGAACGAATACTTTAATATATACCTGGAGGTTGAAAATAATATATAGTTATTACTATTCCTTCTTTTTATTGGTGTACACAGTCTTGTCATTAAAGCTATTTCACAATAGGTGAAATATTTTTTTTCCAACATGCTATTTATTTTGCGACAAATGTGGGAGAGAACAAACACGTGTGCGTTAATTGTGCTTTTATTGACAGAACAACCCGTGTTTTTATCTTTGGTGCACTACATATATAGAGAATAAAGAAAGAAAAAAAAATGCAGAACAGTGTTTTTTCAGTCAAGTAATGTGCAAGATATATATTAATTCCGTAAAAATTCTACTATCGTTAGAGTTAACTCCTTCAAATTGTGTCAAAATTTCAGCATTTAATTTTAACTATAAGAAAAGTTAAGACTTGCACTTAAAATGGTAGATAAAAATTTGAAATACTGCACAAAGTTTTTATTAAAAACCATTATTTTTTGAGTTTAGTGTGATGCATAATTTTATGGTTTTTCAATTGTACTTGTTTTCTGATTTGTCAGCGATAAAATTTCACTCATAAAATTAAGTCTAGATAGTCAACTAATGGCAAAGAGCCTCTCTAAAAATCATACATAAAGTTGGGATTCCAAAAAATTGGTAGCATATGGGATTTCATAGAGCGGAAGTTGCTCTATCAAATCCCATAGTTTCTTTTCTTGGAAATGAATTTTAGTCGTAAAAAATAGATTAGAAAAGAAAATATACCTTCTTGTGGAGCTTGTAATTCTAAGCATTCTACCTTCAAATACTTAGGGGTATCCAAAAGTAATGTCGCGTCCATATCATTTCCTT
>JAJEKB010016150.1:0-17193 GCA_022393335.1 Macrotrachela quadricornifera | reverse complement strand
TTTCAAATTTATTTCGTTACTTCAAATACTGATTTTTGTTGGTTGGATACGGAGAATTGCAGAGAAGATTTAAATTATGTGGCACAAGATGGGGCTCGATGGAATCAGATACAAACGAAAATGTGATCTGAGCCAGTTTTTGTTCATTGTACTTTATAAAATAAATCTTTTAAAGTACCAAAAACCAGTTTTAAATATCATTGAAAATAGTTAAAATAACAGTTTTCGTGACCATTAGGAGGCATTGCATCTTGACGGTGACCATTTTATAAGAAACGTTGCTTAGTCAATCTCTCCAATTTGGCTCATATTTTTACAGTAGATAGCTCTAGCAAAGTTAGGAAGAAATTCAATTTTTTAGCTCAAACGAATGAGCCATTCTGGAGATATAGGCGTCACAAGTATGAGGGGGTCGGGTATATTTGATGCATTTTGCAGAGCAACAGTTTACAGTAGATTTTCATTTTCTCAACAATAATACAACTTAGGAAAGTGATTCATTTTCAGAAGACGTGTCTCGGTATGGAAAGCATGATAGTCGGATCAGCTTGCTGTTATCGTAGACCCTTCATAGGCATAGTCGATATTTTAGATATTCCGACATGAAAAATTCATGTTCGTCAAAAATGAATATCGTATTCTGATAGCCCATGAAATTCTCTACAAATCTATATATGAACATCTTAAATAGTACTTGTGGGTGAATCCATGGAGACCCAACCACTTTTTCGGAAAGATCTTTTTTCGATTTTTTTCTTCCATAATGCTGGTATGGTCTAGAAAACACTATTGGTGAAAAAAACCCCATGGTCTCTAATGAAAATATCGAGTTTTCGAGCATTTTTTCGGAACGCCTACGATACATTACATACGTATATACAGGAAATCTCACACGAAAACCTAGAATTTCTTCGAGAATAATTTTTTTGAATTTTTTTCTCGTCAAAAATGTTAAAAAAGTTTAAAAACATGTTTCCTGAGAAACATTAGACCCTTTCTGTCGAGATTCTTGGAGTGCTGAATCATTTTCACTGAATAGAACAACGACAATCAATTAATTCGACAATTTTCATCTCTCTCTCTCATAGCGTACAAGAACTTTCATCATAATATGCTCTCAGAACAGTGTCGGACTGATGACTTTCCGCACATCATTGGAAAGGTATTCTGCTAAACCGTCTGGCAGAAGTGAGATCAAGAGGGCAACAAGAGTAGCACTATCGAAACGATGGATTTTCCTTACCTTTGTAAGGACATCTTTAGGCGTAAACTTTTATGCACAAATGTTGTGCCTTCACACGAATAAGATTACGAGATGAATCATTGGATAATAAAAAATATCGAATATCCACTCACTAGTACTTTTCTTTTCAAACTTGTATCGCAATGCTGAGACGAAAGTGTTGTGAACATCTGATAAAACATGAAAAATCTACCCGTATGCCAAACGGAATAGTGGTCGTATCATTCCAGCTATCGAGATTTTTGATTTCTCGATATGATGACGCTAACGTTCGAATTCGTTGGTTATGTCCAAGATATCATGCATTTGAATCGAAAGAAATGATGAGTCATCAATCAATGAAACTTAACGAAGATGAAAGTTCAAGTGGCGATGAAGCCATGGTAGAAGATTCTTCTGGTGGTGATGATGAGACGACTGATCCTGAATCAATGGATGAAGAAACAGGCGCTGACTCATATGAACTCGAATATCAGAAAGACAAAGCAATGAAGGAGTTCTCAAACATATTCAAATTGTTGAACATGAGTCCGATTCATGACAGGTAAGTTTGTAAATTTAATCCGAGTTTCCTGAAAGAATCTTTCTACTTAGATTAGCAGTATTACTCATTCGTGCCCAAGTTGATGAATTTTATAGAAAACTTCATCGACTATGCGATATATTAGATGGAAAGTCTCAAGTTTCGCATGATCCAAATCCTCACGGATTGTTGATATGTGAATCAAATGAACTTTTGGATGGTTTAAAAAAGCTATACGTCGAGAGTGATGCCGACGAACAAGTTCGCTTAATGACAATTGCTCCAAAAGAATGAGATCGAAAAAAAAATCGAAAAATGGTAAGTTTTTTTATTCTTGTTTCTTTCAATGTCTTCGCATTTTTCTGTATATATGTTACTAAATACGTCTTTCACTTATCAGGTTTCAATTAAAGCAAAATCAGACTCGACAATCGCTCATTGTTCGAAACAACAAAGGAATACTAGCTTATGCACAATGTCTACGGGGAAATATTCCTTTATCTGACGCAACAATTGACGCTGTGATCAAGTTCTATAGTGAGGATGGTATCAGTCGGATCTCATCCAATTCCAAAGACATAATTAAAATCAACGAACAACCAGTCGCAGTTCGTTTTTTAGAGATGACTGTCTTGGATGCCTACCGAATATTCAACGAACGATTTTCCTGGTGCTGTTGGAAGATCAACCTTTACTGCCCTTCGACCACGAGAAGTGAAAATTGCAACACCATATAAGACGTGTATATGTATTATTCACGAAAATATGGATCTGTTATTTAAGGTTTGTGTTAGTTGTATATTAAAACGATTGTATTTTAGTTTCATAATAGACTTGGAACAACTACTGTCGAAAATATGCCGGTACAGCTTCTTCATCATCTAGTGACAAGATCGATCTACAAAAGATATTTGGCTTAGTTGATTCTCTACTCACGGAAAATGAAGAAAGATGGCCTTTATTCTTGCTTCACACGTACTGTAATCTTCAGCAACGTTAATATATTCAAGAGTTGCGGTGTCAATCGTCAGACAAGATGCTTCCTACGACTCAGATTGATTTCTCAGTGAATTATACATTGATACATCAGTGTGGAGTTCAACAAGGTTTTTTTAGCCAACATCAAGCTACCCTGTTTACAATCCATCTGACCATTGGAAAAGAACAACGAAACCTAGCGATCATCAGTAATTATATGGAACATACAACAGTATTTGTGCACTGTGCACAAAAAATTCTTGTTCAATTCATCAACAAGAACTTTCCAATGGTAAAAAGGATCAATTATGTGAGGTAAGTCTTATTTTAATTGAAGCCTATGTGCTACGTCAGCTCTCTTCTTTCTTTTAGTGATGAAGCAAGTGCTCATTTTAAAAACAATGCCAGCATTTTGAACCTGATTCATCATAAGAACGACTCCAATTTAAATGCTTCTTGGACGTTTACAGCTACAGGTCATGAAAAAGGAGCTGACGACGGTATAGGTGCGGTGCTGAACTCCATCGCCAGACGTGTTACTCGCTCCAAGAACATTCTCATATCAAATGCAAAAGACTTCTACAAGTTCTCACAAAAACAACAACTCGAGACAGCAAGAAGATCCAACAAAGATACTCCTGCTATCCATGTGTTTTATCGTGAAGCAGGTGGAGTAGAATCCACGAAGAACAATTATCTAAAAGCTAGAAGCGAAAAACTTCGATTAACAGGTGAAAAAGACCTTTGCTCGCATTCCTTTATTTTTATGTTCGTTTAGGTACAATACAAAGGATCTGAACTATGCATGAATTCAAACCGATCAGTCACTCAATGGTTCAATATCGTTCGACATCTCAACCAACTGAAATCCGAACATTTACATTTAAATAACGTTTCTTTTTATGTCTTTTCCAGTCAATCAAATTTTTAGGAAACAAACCCAATGGTGGTACTCATGGCTCGGACAAATTGGGTCTTCTATCCATTCTCCCGTAAACTGAAATCGTATCGTCTCAGATCAATGATTTATGATGATTTCTACTTCATATTTCGATGTCATCGATTATCCCTAACACTACGAGAAAGAAACGACGAAAATTGTCAAATTAATTGATTATAACTCAAGTTAACAATCGATTGTCGTTGTTGTATTCAGTGAAAATGATTCAGTACTCCAAGAATTTCGATAGGAAAGGTCTAATGTTTTTCAAGAAACATGTTTTTAAACTTTTTAAACACTTTTGAGGAGAGAAAAAAATTCAAAAAAAAATATTCTATAAGAAATCCTAGATTTTCTTCGGAGAGTTTCTATATATATATAGTGTATTAAAGGCGTTCCGAAAAAATGCTCGAAAGCTCGACATTTTCAATACAAAGGGTTAGATTTTTTTCATCAAAAGTGTTTTCTAGACCATACCGGCATTGTGAAAGAAAAAAAAATCGAAAAAAAAAGACCTTTCCAAAAAAGTGGTTGAATCTCCATGGATTCACCCTCTAGTTTATTTAACATCGCTTGTTCAACAACGTCAATTATCAACTATCCTCCATCCTCAAATAACTCAACCAAGTGGTCGAAATATCCTTCAAAAAGGTCTTTTTCTTAAAATTTCTAGTATTTTTCTATTATTACTATTCTTCCTGCTGTATATTTTGTTTTTTTTTCTCTCCTTATGCTTATTATGCAGAGCCCTGATGAGTGTTTTAATATTTAAATAAATAAACACGAAACGCGTCGGCAAAATTAAAACTCTGCATTAATCGTTATTATTTCTCGAAGCACTTAATCAAAAACTAGTTGACATCAAATCGATTGCTGAAAAGCAAGAGCTGAGACCTAGCAGATTAATTTGTCTTTTCGTCAAAGGATAGATTAGTCTGTTTTCCAAAAGACCCACCTCACCCTCAAGTACTGTTGACAGGAGAAACGTAAGGCGCTTTTCCTTTAATTTCTGTTTACTCGCAGAGAAAACTGAACGGGTGTTAATCAGGAAGAAACGGAAAGCTGAAAAAATATCGCGAAGGTGCCCTGCCTTTTTTGTTGTGTGGTATTGGTACATATACGTTGACGAGAGTTTTCACATAACCGGGCGGTGGAGTTTATTCTGCTAAGATTTAGATGTGAATGACGAAATGTCTGAGTAGAGAGATCAGGCGCTGACTGATGTAAGAGTTCAATGTGTGCGCGCGGCTCGCTGGAGTCAAGATAATTGCGAAACTAAAATGCTTCTCTCAGTTTACAAACACACTTGTGAGAAAATATGTCCCTGCCTATTAGTGTTTGTTGTTCTGTTATGTGAGAAAGATGCCATTCACTCAACAACTCGCTGAAGGTGATCAACTGAGTTCATGTTCCGATGTGAACTGTCTGACAATTTTCTGTCACCAATCCGAATTCGGTAAGAAAAGATGAGAATGGGAAGAGAAGGAATGTTAAGCATCTAACTAGGCATGTGACGTGCCCGAGCTGCTTGGTGCTCGATGCTCGTTACATGCCTACATCTAACTATATGTCGGTTTTTTGAAAAAATATCCTCGCGCTGGATGTAGTTTCTCCTAGTTTTTCCATCCAGCACCGTTCTGTGTATTTAACCCCCCAGAAGAGGATTACCGAACGAATGTCCTCTTTGGAAATAAATTCCTTTTTTAATATACTTGTCTACTCCGTCTTCTTCTGTCAAAATAGAAAAAAATCGAAAGTGGGGTCGAACAATTTCGTCCCGACGGGTCATCTTTAGATCAAATAGGGCCAAAAAAAAGAGCAAATATTGGAAACATCACTAAAAACTTTTATTTCAGACAGTGCTAAAAAGGCGAAACAGAATGAACTCAAGGTTCAGAAGCCCTTCATTTTCGGCGCGAAATAATATTTAAAAACGTTTCACCTACCTCAAGCCAGGGACTGCTTCGTCAATCCTTACTGCCGTTTCAGTCTTGTTACCTTTTACCGAAGTTTTTGTTATTGCTTTCAAGAGCAAAAGCATTTTGAATTTAATCTGCTTCTCGATTCGAAATGTAACCTTTTGGAGTGTCTTTCGTGCTTATTCTTTTGAAACAAATGAAGTAATGAAAGCATTAAATCTAAAAACAACTCGAACACTCCGCGTAACATCATTACGCTTATTTTCTTTCGAAGTTCTATCACAACTGTCTATTTAAGGTGCCGGAAAGGCAAAAATGGAACAGAACCAAAAGTGGTCGGATTATACCTCATTCGATAGCTCCATCGATTCTGACCCAGGATCGTAATAATCAGAATCGACTTTTGACCCTTTGCTCACGAGATATCTTCGAAATACGAAGCATCTCAAAAAGTGCGTTTTTGACACCTAGTAAGAAAATCTCAAGTTTCGACTAGCCGATTCGGTCGTTTACGCTTCCAAATGTGATATTCGGATTCAGCAACTCATACTGCATCGATTCGTGTGTGATTCCAGTTCCGTCGCACGTTCACTGGAAAACAGGAAAATCCAAGATTTACCACACGAGAGTCTGAAATTCTGCTATGGGAAACTAAGATTTTCGTGTAAGTCAAGGACGTATTTTCATAGGGTTCATTTACACCTCATTCGACGTAGCATGAGCTGCTACATCTGAATAGGGGTTAAAAACTGAAATCAAACGAATCAGTGAGTCATATTCGAAGATTTGGTACACAGATGTCAAAAACGCACCTCTCGAGGTAGCTCGTACTTCGAAGATATTTCGTGAGCAATGGGCCTAAAGCCGATTTTGATGATTATGACTCTAGGTCAGAACCAATAGGCCTATCGAATGGTGTATAATTCGATCACTTTTGATTCTGCTCGATTTTTTTGCATTGCCGGCATCTTACCAATGATCGTTAAGTGTAAAAGAAGGGGTTGGCCACAAAGACTCTTTTATTCAGAAACACAAACACATCCGAGAAACATCAAATCATCGAAAAAAGGCCACAATCTCTCCCTAACGTCGTCTGCCATTAGTTTCCATTCTTCATCACTCTCCCTTTGTTCTACTTTTCCAAGAAAGTTTCTTTAAATTCTATCTAGGCGCCTCCCCATTCTCTTTCATTATGACTAAGAAGTCCCCGCAGCATGCGTCCTCTGAACGTAGACATGGTTGAACTATTTATTCAGGCTATCACTCTAGTCTGCAAACCGCACAAAAATTGCTGATTTCTCGAAAATTCTCATCACAAGCCGAGTGAAATGAATTATTGCATGTGTGAATTATGATTTCCGCGTTCTTGCTTCCAGAACAGTAGCGGTTCATGCATATCGAACACATCTCTGTATTTCCCTTCAACAATCCTTCAGCTTCCAGTCGTGATGCCGCTGTAACAAGTTCAAATGCTGTGATCTTTGCAGATTCACCCTCTTCAAGTTCACTTCTGACCTGCTCAACGGTCTTATCCACGTCCGCAACTTTGTCCATTATGTGTTCGATGCTACCGCTGGTGCCTCCGGACAGATATCTCAGGAAGCCCAATATCATGCTTTTCACCCCTTCATCGTTGTAGCCCTCGGTATTCTTGATACGATTCACAAGCTTTATGACGCACCTGAAGTATATGTACCTCATGTCTCCGCAGAGTTTCTTGTATATATTGAAGTTCTCTCGATCCTCCTCTGCTACTTGACCTTTCTCGGCTCTGGCATGATAGAACGTGAGAATCTTCTCTGGGGACAACTTTCTCTCTTCTATCCAGGCGCCAAAAAGCGCGTCTCTAGGTTCCTCATGGAATCTAAGATCGTAGGGCCACTTTGCGATGATAGAAAGGACCATAGATATGTAACCATGCTCAACCATAAGGTCAAGAGATTGTCTGCAGTCTATTCCAAGCTTAAGTGTTCCCATAAATGCGGCTTCTGTGAGGAGATGTGCTAGCTCATTCTCGATCAATAGTTGCACAGAAGTTGGATTCCCAAGTGCAATTGAGATGTTTCTTTCAGTAATCAGGTTCGTCTTCTTATTGTGAATAAAGAGATTTATAAATCCACAAGAAAGCATGTGTTCAACGGTGCTCTGATCCAGACTTTCCCAAAAGAATCTGTATGTCGCTAGCTCACATAATGTGCCCCGGTGACGGCGCGAGCTCAATATTTCCGAGATCGTATCTTTTGCAACCCTCTCAAATAGGTCTGTCTTCCTTTTTTCGATGAACAAGTCCAGATAACCTTTGATGACCGCCGCATTTATCACCTTATCACTGATGTCTTTCCAGAATTCGTTCCAGTTAGCCAGTTCCTTCAATGTACCATAGTTTCCGTCTTTTATGAGCTTTAGGATCGTCTCTTCCGTGATCATGGCATTAACAACATCGCTGTCCACCTTCTCCCAGAAATTATCACTTTTTGCTAGCTTCTCCAGGGCCGAATCAGCTCCTCTGGATATTATCTCTAGAATACTGTTTTTATCCGGTACATGCAGCTGGGCTCCTCTGGATACACTGGCACCAACGTCAGACATTCTTCTTTTGAAGTGAAAGAGTGGAGCGACGAGCTATTGAGATCTAGAAAAAAGGTAAAGATCAGAGTAAACTTCATCCCTGACCATAGGCAGATACATTAAGGCCAGTGAGTAGGGAGAAGGGCATCTGAATAAGTAGTTTGATTTGTGCCCTCGCAAAACATCTTCTCTTTTTATTGGGTATCGTGGTTGCTTGTGCCTTTCTCGCGTGCAAAAGAATGAGTATAGAAAGAATAATTTCATTTCGCTTGCTGCCACGCCAACGACGAAGAGATTATGTACACGGACGGTATTGTGATCTTCTCTTCCTTTAATTTTACCTATTGTCTGTGTGTTTTCAGCATTACAAACAGCGTATACTCGTCTCTGGTGTGCAAAGACATGCTCGTACGATCAATGTAATGTGCAACACCGGATATATATTTTTTGTTTTCTCTGAAAGAATAAAAGTAGACTCAGTACGCTTACCTTTTCCGAGCAGTGCCTCTATACAGAAACAGAATTCTGTGCAAATATTTCCATCATTAAACAACATCACAGAAGGTAGAGTATCTGTGCGAACAAGAATCACTTCAGACAACGATGATGAATGCTCTTCCTTTAGTAAAGTAAACGGTACTGCTCATGAAAAAGGCGGAGCGACGCGACTTTAATAGCGAATTGAGAAAGGAAATTTTCTCTGGCTGATGCAATTACAAGTGACGCACTAAATGGTTGCTGTCGTCTAATTGTTTCAGAAGTAACTCACCAATGCATACAAGTGCGAGAAAAAGAACTACTCTTGTGATCATATTTGTTGTTGAGAGGAGAATGTGACTGAAAGTAACAGAGGATAGGGAAGGTGTTTATAAGAAGAAGCGAGATATCTCTTCTCTTCTATCTGCTGTTATCAGTGATGAGTCTTGTGCAACCTTCTATTACATTCATGTTGTGAAAGAACTCTTTCTTCTTTGGTTGTTGCGTGTGGCCGAAAACCCTGATTTTCCGGTAAACCCGAATTGCGAAAATTTTGAAACATATCTCATTCGAGACAGCTTTTCGCGCTGATTCCACATATATTACCTTCGGTACTCGAAAAAAATTAGTTTGACCGCACGAAATCTAAATTCCTTGTCAAAAATACGAAATACAAGAAAAAAACAAACATGAATGGATGCAGCTTTTCAAGCTGATTCTGCATATTACCTTGATAACTCTTAAACAGTTTATTTGAGTTGGACAAAAACACGTTACTTCTCAAAATTTCTCAAAAAAGGCGCATCTGGCAGCAAGAGTCGAACTGGCGTCCTGGTACGTGCAAGGCGGGCACATTATCCATTCAGCCACACAAGAGCATTGATTATATGATCTTTTTTTCCATGTCATTCAGAAAAGAAGTGTGAACTGAACGAGCAAAGAGAACGAAGCTTATGCACTGACGGCGTCTTTTGAGAATGACACGGATAAAAGATCGTTTAGTCAAGCGCTCGCGTGTGGTTGAATGGACAATGTGCCCGCCGCGCACGTACCAGGACGCCAGTTCGACTCTTGCTGCCAGATGCGCCTTTTTTGAAAAATTTGAAGAAGTAAGGTGTTTTTGTCCAACTCAAATAAACTGTTGGAGGGTTGCCAAAGCGACATGCAGAATCAGCTTGAAAAGCTGCATCCATTCATGTATGTTTGTTTCTTGTATCTCGTATTTTTGACAAGGAATTTAGATTTCGTGCGGTCAAACTAATTTTTTTCGAGTACCGAAGGTAATATATGTGGAATCAGCACGAAAAGCTGCCTCGAATGAGATATGTTTCACAATTTTCGCAACTCGGGTTTACTGGAAAACCAGAGTTTTCTGCCAACAATCTGGATCAAAGTCGCTAGCGGCCAATTTTTGCTGGTCTCACTCATTCATGATAGGATAATTTTCGAGCATAGCTTCAAATTTTTTCACCCAGCGAGTCACGAGTAGCTTTCGGCCATACGCAACAAACGAAATTCTCTTTGTCCTTCAATGTGATAAGATACCACAAACAAACACGCAACTCTTTTTTGTAACCAAGAATAAAAGAGAGAGAGAGAGATTTACAGTTGAAGTGGTTTTATTTCTATGTTCGAAAGAGAAGCATTTGTTAGTTGTCTGTGTTCTATTTTTTCAATCGTAAAGTCTTCAGTTACAAAACATTCTCGCTCTTGCCTTTCTCAAAACACAATGCCGTTTGAATTCAATGTTTGTTTTGGCTGATAGTGTTTCAGATGGAGTACTTCATCACTAATCGAGCTTCACAAGTCAACACTTTGATCATTTGTGTTAGATCTTAGAACAGGGACAGTTCTATTTTATTCTCTCTCTCCTCACTTGTCTTCTTCCAAATCTCCTTGTACCAGAACATTCACTTTCATCCATGCTTTTGCCCATCAATACCCGAATGAATGTTTGTTTCTATAAACCAATTTCGAATTCCATGTGCAATGCGACTGAACAAGTCTCGATGTTGAGAAAGACGACTCTTCGTGATGTATTCTCGTTGATGCATCAGACATGTAAACTGCTCGCAACAAACACGGGAGAGGCGACGGAGGACACGAGCGACGAATTTCAGTTGTAAGTGTAAATATTCATAGTCGGAAAAGAGTTCATAGAGCATGATGTTTCGATGCAGTTTGGCTTGCGTTTTCAATGTTGGAATTCCACCGACCGCAAGTCGTGCAAATATGAATGAATGAATGAAACATCTCACGCTCAAGTTAGACGGATAATAACAAAAGATAGGGGTAGAGAAACATTTTGTTTTAGATTGTCAATTTACACAACCAGATTACAGATTTGGAATAAAAACTACTGAGTTTTGGTCCCAAAAAAATTCTGAAGCACCAGTTTTATGCAATATAAGAGCCCAAAAAGCGTGGTAGGAAATTAGGATAGCGAATACGAGATGAAAAAGATGAATGATTCTTTTCATCGCAGGGAGGATCATTTCCTTTCTGCGGAAACAATTACTTAGTCTGTAATCACCAAATATTAAAATTTTTTTTCTCAAAGGTAAATGAACCATTCTAGAGTAGCTCTATTGTATACAGTCGAAAAATGAAAAGGATCGGAAAACTAGTGGCGGAACTACTGAGGGGAGGGGGAGCGCAGCTAGGGGGAGCTGAGCTCCCCCTGTAAACTTTTTTCTGATGACTGATAATGATCATAGCACCTCCAGGTAGTATGAAAGAAAACACTTGAATGTAAAAAACACCAGTGTACGGTTTTTAATGCATGAAAAATGCGGTACTTTCAAAAAAGAAGTGTGCGCTGCGCACAGATAGTTTGTGTTCCCTGCAGGTATTTCAAAACGTCTACTTGTTGCAAAAAAATGGCAAGGACAGAATGATATTTATTTTGTTCGTTTCCAAAACAAATACTGTTGAAGATTTTAAAAAAAAACTTCATTCTTATGTATGCTAAAGCTATTTATCAACGCAAATCTGTAATGAGTGATAAGTTTTACCAAAACGTTCTTCTAACAAATTGGTTTATAGTGAGTATGTGGCGACTCTTAAAGTCATTCTCAAGAGAGGAACTTCACGACTTGATGTTTTTCTCTTCCTGTCTGAAAGCGTTCGCTTCTTGTTGGTAAGCATATGCCGTTTTTGTTTTCAATAGATCCTCGCAACGAAGCTTTTGAAATTATTTTATCTGTTGAAAAGCTATAGCCATTATATCAGTAAATAATACTTATTAAACACTAAACGACTGTTTACTTATAAATATTTTCGTCCCTACTAGAATACCAAGAGTTATTTTGTTACGCCTTCTCATTTTCCTTCCAAATCCAGTTTGTGCCCGAAAAACTATAATGAACACGTTTCCGATCAAGAAACCTATTATGGGGGCTAACATTGAAGTTGACTAGATCAGGAGGTCTCGAACCGCTAAATAATCGGACAAAAGTGCGTATCGCTTTGAGGTTAAAGAACTGATGAGTTACGCTAAGCAATGCTCAAAAAGTATCAGCAAAAGCATTAAATACTCCGAATTTATTAATGTAACTCGTTTTTTAGTGTTATACCGTGGCTTTGAAAAAGTTCTCCGTTAGAAAAGAGCGCAATTGTGCAAAAAACGTTCTCAGCTTGACATGGACTTCAAAAGAGCACTTGTGATAACATTTCCCGTCTCGCGAAAAACTTTGAGATTCGTCAAAAGCGTTACAAAGAGTCTTCTTTATTAAAAGGTAATGTCCGAGCATCCAGCCGAAAAACAGAGGCGGAGCTAAAATTCTGGAATCGAAAATTCGGAGAGGAAATCTGAAGTATTAGAGAAAACGAAATACGAAAATTTAATTTTTTAAATTTGGTAAGCATGGTTTTCTTTTAAAAACTACTGATTATATTCATATGAGCGCGCACTGTAGTTTTTTGAGAGAAAAAGCTGCTTGTTTTTGGAAGCTGTTTCCATTTTGATGGGAAAATAGTACTATTCCTAGCTACTCCCAAAATGAATGATTTTTCTCGAAAACAAAAATATGAACCCCTTTTGTTACATAAAGTGTATTCAGTAGTTTCTTTTCCACTGAAGCATGGACAGTGTCGTATAGGGAAATCCAGATTTTCTTCCATTCTTGGTCCCGAATTTTAATAACGGATCTTTTTGTCAAGATTTTGTCGGACCTTTTCACGGTGAACATTTATCTGCGGCTCAGAAAAGAATGTGGTCAAAATATTTTCCCTCAATTATTATTTTTTGGTTTTACAGAAAAAGTTTCGCTTCGCGAGACCCTTGGCATACAAAACAAACACATTAGAAACTTTCTAGGATCTCGTCTAATGCAGAACATAATCCAACGGAAGTTGAGGGTGAGGGTGAGTCAAGCATAAATACGACGCGTTTCGATTCTTGCTTAAGGAATCACTATCAGGTAGTTTCGACGTTGTATTCACTTAATGATCCGTGATGAAACAGACCAACTTGTATATTGAAGATACAAATCAATCTGCTAATCTCAACTTTTACTTTTCAGTAACCGATGTTTAATTGTCGAAATTAATTGTGGTTTTGATTAATAATAAGGCTAGAATTCTTGCTTTGCCGACGCGTTTCGTGTTTTTTATTATTTTAAAATAAACACTCTTCAGGGCTATGCAAATTTATAAAAAACTGTTAAGCACAAAAAGAAAGATAACAAACTACACTAAATGTTAAATATATAGCTAAACTACAGAACGAATAGAAATGGAAAATAATAGCTGGATTAATTGAATAACCAAGGGAGCACTATTGATCATGGGCTTAATTTGTTTCCTGTTTCTCTTGCCATTTGGCAATCATGTTTTTAATAAGATTAAGATTAATTTATATTAACGAGTATGTACTTGACGGAGTTGTAGATTATCTGCATTACGAGTACCAAGTACGGCAACAAGATCATTAATTGGAGATTCACCAAAATATTTATTCCAAATTCCATGGAATCTCTTTGGAAATGATCGCATATTTGAACAGTACGTAAAATGTACAAACATTGTCGTACTGTAAACAACTAGAACTTTTTCTTTTGAATCACTAGGGATAACTTTTTGTCGTAATGTCTTAAAATTACTCATAGTTAAGGGTAGATTAATGTCCAATTGTCGTAAAGTATGATCGAATTGTTGATTAATAAATCGAATCGGATATTTATTTACTAATAGAGCCATTCTTAATTTTTCACGTTCATATAGATATGATTGAAAACTAGAGCAATATCTAATTGTACGAAGTAACATTGTGAATATAATGTTTTTCTTCATATACATCGGATGGACACTGTTGAATGACAAATAATAAGGTTCATAAGATGGTTTGTGATAAACTTTAGTTATAAGTTGTTCATCTTGATTTTCTATGTGTAGTTCTAAGAAATTAGTGTGAGAATCTATTGTAGCTGATAATTGAATATTTTCATCAAATGTATTCCATCGATCAACTTGTTTTTGTAAATGACGTAAGGGCCAGTTAATAATAATAAATAAATTATCAATACAACAGAAATATAATCCAAAACTATTGTTCATTTGTTTTACTATGTCTCGTTCGAAAAAGAACATATAACAATTAGCCATAGTAAGTGTTAGAGGTGAACCCATAGCACCACCTCTAATTTGATGATAATATTGGCCATCATATTAAAAATTAATTGTTTTTCATCACAAATCTGGCTAGACGAGTGATGACTTCAGTCTTTAATCCTTGAATTTGTTTCAGATTGAGATGATCTAACATCTTTTTCAAGGATAGGACACCTTCGACTTGAGGGATCATAGTATAAAGATCAGCAATGTCAATTGTACATAATAATGTGTCTTGTTTTAAATTATGACTTGACCATTCTAAAATTTTTTTGAGCAATTCAAAGCCAGACATAATAGTCGTCGTTGAAGCCATTTGATCAAACAATGGTCGAAGAATGTTATTAAAAAACTTGGAGATCTTTAATGTTAAATGTTTCAATCCTGAGACGATTGGTCGAAGTGGAGTACCGATTTTATGTGTTTTTGGAAGATAATAAAGATGTGCTAATGCAACTTCATCTTTCTTAATGCATAATTCTTCGTAATGCTTTTGTGTTATCCATTTAGCTAAACGAAGATCCAATAAATATTTATTTGTACGAGTAATAAGATCAGGTAATGAGTCATTGGTACCAAGACATTGATAAGCATCTTATTTATAATAATATTTAGTTTATCATAAAAACAGTTTTCAGTTTTTTTTTATTTCAAAAGCCATTCTAAGACTAATATTATTTGTTCTTTTTAAAAAAAACAAACAAGAATCACCTTATTTTCATTTAAAAACGTAATAATTATTGATCGATATATTTCATTGTTGGAAAATAATCAACTTGTTGATAATGTTGAATAAAAGTCTGAAATATCGTATCTTGATGAATATTTGTTTGATTTCTCTTTTTATTTTCTCGTTTTGAATAATTGTATTGAATAATTGATGCTAAAAAATAAAATATTGAACATAATATCGAAAGAATAAACGAAATAGTAAATAAATGTATTGAACCATAATGATAAATAAAATAGTCAGCTGTTAATCCAAATGCAATTCTACCAGTTGCATTTGATGATAACATAAATGTTAATTCAATTGGATATAAACTTAAAAATTGTTTTATCAAATCTATTATTGTTGTTGGAGGTGATGATATTGATAAACCATGTATTGTTACTAAAATAAATATAGATAAATGTACTAAATCAATATACCAAACAAATATTATCCAAAATATATATGTTAATAAACATAATAATACTGATATTGCTAACCGTAATTGAGGAGTTATCCATACAACAGTTAAATATATATATAATATTCGTCCAATTAACATTGATAACCAATAAAATACCAATGAATAAATACCATATTTTTTATTTAAATTTATTTGTTCTTGTTCAATATATAGAAGAAAAATTTTTGTAAAACCTTGTTCCATTCCACCTATAAAAAAAAATTTAAAAAAGAAACTTCATTCTTAGCAAAATTAAAACTTACCAAAAAAAAATTATACAATAATAAAAGTATAATTAATATAAATCCATATTTAAAATGACCTTGACCACATGTTGTTGGACTACATGTTCTCCAAAATTTAGCTTTATTAAATAATCTTTTAGATTTTAATTCAATATTTATTTCTTCTTTTGCAACTGATTGATATACACGAATTTTATTCATCGTCATTTTCTTTTCATATTGATGTTGTTTATATGCAATCCATGTAAATCCAATTGATCATATTAAAAAGATATTGATGCGATTGTTTAAGGTTCAACTAAGTCAGATTGAAATTGTTTTTTTCAGAAATGTTTGTTGAATTTTTATATTTTATATTCCTTCGACTGTAAGGAGGGTCATATGAAAAAAGTGATTGTATGATATTTTATTTCCATGTAATCTTCAATATCTATCATATTCATTTTATTTTTATAAAGAACTTGTTATAGGGATCATACATCATTCTTTTATTCTTTCAATATCAATAAGTGGTTATCGTGGTTAACATTTGTACATATAAGCAACAAAACACACTCTTCATATAAATATAAATGATAATAAAAGCATGATCACAAAAAAACACTGACGGAAAAAAATAGCCTTTAGTAATAAATTCTGTACAAATAAATACAACAAACATTCATTTTGAGTACTATACAACCTAACTTTTTATATATTAAATTCATTATCGATTTTGTCTTTTAAAAACATAGAAGAAGACAAATTCTGAGGTGTTAATCGAGATCGTTGTTTACGTAATAAATATGATGCTGTACTGAATGCACTTTCCGATGCAATAGAAGTTGCTGGAGTTACAAGATGATAACTAGCCAATTTGTACCAGTTCTTCGATTGAATTCGATGTATGTTCCAGAAGTTCATCTAAAAGATCGAAAAAATAATTGATTTCAAAATTTTAAAAATCTCATGAATCATACAGCATTTGGATATTTTTCATCATGAATAATACTATTATATTCTCGTTGAGCTAAACGTCTATATACAGATATTTCTTCCATTCATTTCTTTTTATTTGATGTAATAACAGATGATGATGATGGAGCTGTAAATGTTTTACCAATAGAATGTATAAATTTATTCATAGCTGAAGATTTTGATTGCTCGACTCTTCGTTGACTGTTGGTTTGTGATTGTATTTGATTAATATCAGTTTCATCCACAACTTCTTCATTAGCAAGTTGTTCATTCATTTCGACAATATTACTTTCACATTCTCGTTGTTCTCTTCTTGTTAAACAGCCATATCCAATTGGATCAAAGTATGAATGTATCTTAAAATATAAAGCGAATTTTTCATTGAATAAAATACTAATAAAAATCCTACCTTCATGATTTTCAATTGTGTATAATTAGGTCAAAACAAGTGAGCTCGAATCGTCGTAGACTCGAAATTTCGAGCTCACTTCACGGCTGTCCACGGTTTACTACCAAAATCAGTCCATCTTTTATTCTTTATACTCTTATGCAAAGATT
>JAJEKB010016149.1:0-11748 GCA_022393335.1 Macrotrachela quadricornifera | reverse complement strand
ATATATCATTCATTTCATTGATAAAAATGAAATCTATTTATGCTTAAACAAAGTAAAAATTATATCAACAGCGGATACTCTTGACATCCAAGGAAGAAATTTTAGGTGCAATAATATATTAAAAGGTGTGGTTGTGCCTGATTCTACGACTATCATTCAACCATCTCAAATTTCACAAAAACTTGCCTTTCGATCAATATCCAATAATGATCCAACAGCATCAAAAGCTTTCGTCTTTTATCGATATCCCAATTTGAGAGAATGTTCTTGAGCTCATTTTATGATAAAAAAATAAACGTTTATAACCAGATACTAGTGTCATCATATAATTTCTAGAAATTCAGCGTATTTCTGAATTAGCTTGAACCTTAAAACAATGAGTTTACCTGTAAAAATGGTTGATACAATTTTTTCGGGATCAAAATGCATTTTAATGAATATTCTCCCATTATGCGCTGAAAAATATGCATTTTAATGACGAAAATGGTCCAGCTATAGATAGTTGTGCATTTTAATGACCATTTTAGCATTATTCACGTGATTCGGATAGTTCTAAACCTATGATTACATGTGTATACCTATTAAGAATTAGGCATAAGAGTATCCGTATAAAACTAACATATCCTAGTACACATCTCAACCTGTAAGTATAAGAGTACAGTGGAAACCACCCAGATTACACCAATATGTATGGAGATATAACTATAAGCGTATAGATAGATATAAGCCTATGTATACAAGGCTATACATGTATATATAACTCGGGAAAAGAGTCTGATTTTAAGACTTCAACAACAAGACTTCAAAAGACTTCAAAGCATTTTACCGCACTTCGATAAATTTTCAAAGATTTCAAGAGGCTTCCACAGATTTTATGGGACCTCACGAGATTTTCAATACCTCACAAGATGTCATCAGGGAAGCCTCCGCTGTTTTCCCCTTGACGGTATACATATACAGGTATAGTGTCAGGGCTACAGTTCTAAGGGTATAGTTGTAACGGTGTAGTTATAAGGTTATAATGTTAAGGACATAGTTTTAACAGTAGTTATAAGGGGATAGTGATAATGATAAAGTTCTACGGTTAGAGTGTTAAGGAATAGTTATTACACAGTAAAAAAACCGTAGAATAATCAACCCTTCACGGTAGAAAACTTATCAAAAACCCGTGGAGGGTCTATGCCGAGAACATATACCCTTGAAGGGTTTGTGAACCGAAAAGTTTATGACAATAAGGGTATATGAAAACGCAAAGGGTATATAACGCCTATTTAAGGGTTTATTACTCAACGTTTTCATCAAAAAGATTTGTTAATCCATGTTTAACTCTATGTTATTCTACACTTACGATAAAAGGGTTTATTATTCTACGTTTACGGGTAGATTATTCCAGGCTTTCCACCAAATGATTGATTATTCTGCTGTTAGGAGTAGATTGTTCTACGATTGTAATAAAAGGGTTTATTATTCTACCTATAGGGGTAGATTATTCCACGCTCTCAATCAATGGGTTTCTTATTCTACGTTTAGGATAGATTATTCTACAATCATAAAAAAGGGTTTATTATTCCATGACTAAGGGTAGATTATTCTACGTTTAAGGGTAGATTGTTCCACATTCTTGATAAAAGAGTTTATTATTCTACCTATGGGAGTAGATTATTCTACGCTTCTAATAAAAGGGTTTATTAGTTCACTTTCAGGGGTAGATTGCTCCACGCTCTTGATAAAAGGGTTTTTTATTCCACCTATAGGGGTAGATTATTCTACAATCATAGAAAAAGGCTTTATTATTATACGTCAAGGATAGATTATTCTACGAAAAGGGTTGATTATTCCACGATTTTAGAAAAGGTTTTTTATTGAATACACAAGGATAGATTATTCTATGATTTTAGAAAAAGGGTTTTTTATTCCACAAAACAGATGAGATTATCCTACGATCGTACAAATGGGGTTTACCATTATGCGCTCAAGGGGTAGATTGTTCTACGATTTTAGAAAAAAAGGACTTGTTATGCTACGCATAAGGGTAAATTACTATGATGTTTCCATGAGAATGACTTATTAGTCTATGTATAATGATCGGCTGTTCGACGTTTTCAGTAAGAGACTTATTGTTTCATCGACAAGGGCTGCTTATTTGGCAGTTCTTTTGTTACACAATAGCTATTCCGATGGATGTCCACAATCTAATGAAAGAAATAGAATAAGATAATTTAGTTTCATATTATTTTCTTTCCTTTCTTTAGTTATAGTGCTAGAAGCACTTCGAAGACCACGTGACTAGTTTTCGTCAAATCTGTTCCACCATACTCTTTATACTCTTTCTCTGTGATTAAACATTTTGCATTTTAGAACACTCTCAGCTGATGATAGGACCGTAGACTGAGTCCTCAGCAAAAATTGTTTTCGGAAAAATAATTATATTTCGCCGAAACTGTCAAAGCAATAGAAATTTTTGTAATTCGCTATGACACACGAATTAATTGCATCATGTTCTCATACTGAATACTAATTATTTTCGACAAACCTAACTTGTTATATTAACATTTCTCGTTCAATTATAAGGAAAAAGAACAAATGTCGCACTTTCCTGCTTTGCTCTTTCATTTATCTCTCCCTGTCTTGAATCACATTATACAAGGTAAATAATAAAGGCAATGCTGACAGGTGATATTTTCACATTCTTTCTTACTACATACAGTGGAAGCTTACCCACAAAATGGATTATCTAAACACATGCTATTGAAATTACAAAGAAAAGTGATTCGGAATTTTATTAAAACTCAGTCTCAGTCACCGAAATGGTGGCATTCAAGAATGTTGCAGCAGCGCGTGCGTCCCAGTAAGATTCATGTTTGTCTCACTGATGACTACGGCCTATTTCTTCAGTTATTAAGCACTATTTTGTGATGGTTTTAGAATATCATTGCTCAAGTTGGTCACGGGCCTTACTTAATCTCCTCTGCCGTATCGTTAAATATCATATTTCGAAGATCCAATATTTCCTTCCACTTGCTACCGTGATTGATGAACAGACAAATAGTTATTCGGCATCTCATAACAGAAACACAATAAATTCATTCAATTCATATTTTAAACTCTTCATCCACTTATGTTGATGGTTGCTGTGCATCTAATGAAAAAGAATAGAATCAATCAGTTCACCTTAACTTTATTTTTCTTCTTTTCCTTTTTCTAATAGCTTTCCAGCCCCACACGAAACAAATGGAATGCGTTACTTTTCTTTACTTTCTTTTTTCTTCATTAGATCCTTCTCTCCCCTCAAAAACGACCATTTTAGCGAGAAACATTAAAGTGAAGATAAATGCATGGTAAGATAGCCTATCACTAGATCTTTCACAAACAACATGAATTTTTTCAACGCCTCGTTGTTTTGCAAAATTTTTGATGATTCGCACCATGTTTCGCCCGAAAAACAGAATTTTTTTTAAAGAAAAATTCTTTTTTGTTTTTTCTCCGTTCATGTTTTTTTTGAGCACACAACCCAAATTTCATTTCCAAGACTCATTTTATACCCTTAATATATTTTTTTATTCGACAGGATATGCCAAGATTCAGAGCACCACAGAGCTATTTTAAAATAAGCTTTGCTTTTATTGTATATACCGACACATATATAAGTAGAGCGCCAATTTTTTTCAGGTTTTTTTAGTCATTCAGCCAATGATTCCTTTTCTTCGATTAAACAATAGGAATTAAAAAAATGGGTCTGTAGTGACTTGCATCCTGACAAACTTTTTTAAAAATATATTAAGAGTATAGAATGAGCCTGGGCAGAGGAATTTGAGATGCTAAATAAGCTATTTTGGATTATCGTTGGGTAAATATCTCAGTCAAACGTTATGGTATAGGCCTGAAAGTTTTACTATAGTTTCTCTACTACAGCCCCAACATATGCTGAAAATTTCATGCAATTCAAATGTACCTAGGCTGAAATTATTGCGGGAGACCATTACTTCTAATAGTTTCGAGCTTCTTTTGAGCAAAAACGATTAATTTTCTTCCCTTTTTTCCTTTTCCTTTTCATATTATTCAAATACTCTTCCCAGCTATTATGTGGCAAATCGTTTAAGTGAGGTTTTTTCACTTTTATTTTACCTCTTCACGTTACCCTTATGTTTTGCCAGCCTCTTATGATGCAAATCCAATGAGTTATGTTTCTTTACTTTTCCTTTTTCTTTATTAACTTATCCTAATACTTTCTAGCATATGATGAGATAAACCGAATAAATTTAGTTTCTTTTCTTTTCTTTTCATCATTAACTTTTCTGATATTTTCCACTACCTGGTGATAGAAATCAAGTAAGTCAATCTTTTTAATTTTTTCTTTTTTACATTATGCTGATAGATTTCTCAAACTTCAAGTGAGAAATCGATTAAGCTAGATTCTTTACTTTTCTTTGATTTCCTCATATTATCGTTATACTTTTCCAGCATCTTTTCACCAAATCGAATAAGTTAGCTGTTTTTATTTTTTTCTTTTTCACCATTAAGTTTTATCTTGACAGTTGTCTATCATCTTTCGAGCTAAATCGGTTAGGTTAGGTTTCTTTAGTTTTCTTTGACTTCTTCAGGTTATCCTTATACTTATCCAGTATCTTACGATGTAAGTCAAACGCGTTTGGTTTCTTTACTTTTCCTTTTTCTTTATTAACTTATCCTAATACTGTCTAGCACATAGTGAGACAAATCGAATAAGTTACGTTTCTTTACTTTTCTTTTTATCATTAACTTTTGTTATACTTTTCCAATACTTGGTGATGCAAATCGAGTAAGTCGATTTTCTTTAATTTTTTTTCTTCTTTACGTTATGCTGATAGATTTTGCAAATCTTATGTGAGAAGTTTATTAAGCTAGGTTTCTTTAGTTAGACGTCTTTATATTATCCTGACACTTCAGCATGTTTTCACCAAATCGAATAAGTGAGTTGTCTTAACTTTTCTTTTTTCTTCATTAACTTTTTCTAATGTTTTTTCAATAGCTAATGAGAGAAGTCGATCAAGTGAGCTTTCGTTACTTTGCTGTTTCTTCTTTACGTTATTCTAATATTTCTGAAGCCTCTTATTACAGAACTGGAATAACTCAGCCTTTTTTCCTTTTGGTTTTCTTGGTTAAGTTATCCTGATAGATTTTTCAAATCTCACACGACAAATCAGATAGGTTAAGTTCTCTTTACATTTCTTTTTTCCTTTTTACATTACTCTGATAGTTTTCTGGCCGCTTATGGGCCAAGTCGTATGATTACCATTCTTCTCTTTTCGTTTTCATCATTAAGTCATCCTAATTGATTTTTCGCGTCTTATGCAACAAATTGCTCAAGAGTGTTTTCTTTATTGTTCTTCTTTTCATTGAGTTATCGTAATAGTTATTCAACAACCTATGAGCGACCTAGAAGGAACGTGATTAAATTAAGACTATTTTCGGTTATAATCATTTACCCCACTATTGCGGATGAATGACTGAATCCTATGGGTATTCTATTCGTTTGTAACGGATTTTGAACTATCAACAATGGTCTGGTAACCTCCAGTAAAAGTTGTCAATTTGTTAAGCAAAAATGCTCTTTTACCACCTTTGAAACTCTCGTAAGATAGTGATTACCCTGAACTCTTCTTTGTATCTCGTCATAAACCTTTCTAAGGATTGATGACCGCCGTGATTCGTTGTTTAGAGGATGTTTCATAATTTTTGAGGCGCGACAAAATTAGTTCATTTGTAGATAGAGAATAATCCCTAATTGAATGTATTTTATATGACCTTTGAGTACTCATGACAGCCTTTCAAATAACATACACTTCAATAACATCTTTCCCTATCGTTCCTTATAATAATAAAAATATAAATATAAATATAAGAATATAGTAGTAAATTTTTCGAAATCGATCAACACTAAAGGATGTTCAATTACAACTGGTGATAAATTGTCAATGATATTTTTCCTACTTTTTCTCGACGTAGAGGGCTGAAGTTTTTATCACATGTATATCTAATCAAGATCTTTTATTCATGAAAAGTTCAGCTCTCTAGCTATAACTGCTGATGAAACATATCGGCCAGACTGCATTACATGAATTTTAATACTCTATTTTTACGCTATTTTCATAAAACAATGCGAAAGACGAGTATTGAAATTTATGTATTTCAGTCTTGTCGATGTTTCATCAGCAGTTATAGCTAGAGAGCTGAACTTTTCATGAATAAAAGATCTTGATTAGATATACATGTGATAAAAACTTCAGCCCTCTACGTCGAGAAAAAGTAGGAAAAATATCATTGACAATTTATCACCAGTTGTAATTGAACATCCTTTAGTGTTGATCGATTTCGAAAAATTTACTACTATATTCTTATATTTATATTTATATTTTTATTATTATAAGGAACGATAGGGAAAGATGTTATTGAAGTGTATGTTATTTGAAAGGCTGTCATGAGTGCTCAAAGGTCATATAAAATACATTCAATTAGGGATTATTCTCTATCTACAAATGAACTAATTTTGTCGCGCCTCAAAAATTATGAAATACCCTGTATAGCATCTCATAAACCCTATAATCTATCCTTTCATAAACCCTTTAATCCATCCTTTCATAAACCTTTTAATCTATCCTTTCATAAACCCTTCAAAGAGTTGAGAGACTTCGTAAACCCTTCAATTGACCTTTTCATATACCCTTCATAGGGTTGAGATATTTCATAAACTCTTCCATCTACCCTTTCATAAACCTTTTATATGGTTGAGATATTTCGTAAACCCTTCAATCTACGCTTTCATAAACCTTTGCACCATTGTTGAGCTTCTTGAACCCTTCCATATATCCTTTTGATAGTCGTTTTTAAGGTTATATCATAGCGTTTGTGCAGTTCATGAACCTTTTCGAAGGGTTTATGAAAGTGCAGTGTATAGCAAACCCTTTTTGGATTTATGAATATTAGAAATCCCTACTTAAACGTTTACGGTGGGTATTTAAAATTCATGAACCTGTTCATAAACACTTTTTCTTTAGGGTTTATGATAGGGTTTAGGAAGGTTTCATAAACGGTAAAAAAGGGTTTATTATACGTTGCACTTTCATAAACCCTTTAAGGGTTTATTATTCTACGATTTTTTTTTACGGTGTAGGGTATAGTTATAAGGATAGTTATAAAGATCATGTACAGGATTTACTACCGTAAACAATTTTCATAAGGCACGCTTTGTTTATATGCCAATTTCAAAAAAAATTAATTAAAATATTTATTTGTTCACAACTATTTTTCCTTTTATGATGATCTTCCCTCTCCTTCTAACCAACCCCTTGCTCTAATTATAAGGATGTAAATGATTTACAAAAAGAAGAACTATATGAAATAGTTGTTTAGTTTTGTGTTTTAGCTGCAACCCGTATGCTTCATCATAGAGAAAAAAACGTTTGAATGTTATTTTCTTTTATACGACATGATATTCTTGTAAAGAATGAATTTTTATGTTTGAGTACTGAATTGCTCCTTTAACATTAATCGATCAAAAAAAGATGAAATAAATCGGTTATGTGAAGTAAACCAAACAAGAGTCCGAAATCCATGTTTTACTACACCGGTCATATAAAGTGAACCAAAGTTGGCGTCAGCCGAAGTGGAGGTCATAATACATATTTTACATAGGGTGAACTAAAAGTTCCCGGAACTACACTATATATATATTTCAGGAAACGACATTCCATCAATCTTTCTACATCATATATTCGAGGTAGTTGTTGTGATATTCCATGGAAAGATTCATCCTTTTCACTCACTCTTCAGATAGTCTTTCGAAGTAAATAATAGGCACTAAATTGACCTCCTTGGTTATTGCTTGAATTTCCGTACTTTTTTAAGTCATCAAAAATTTGAAAATATTTCTAAGCGGTGAATGGATTCTGTGTAATACCATTAGTGGCTATCAAACTGAGATGTGCAATTGTAATATCGGATAAAAGTCATTGTTTAAACTTAAGTCAACAAGACAAAGTAGTCCTCGAACAGACATACATTGTTCAGATTATCAAAAACAATGATACATGCCACCCTTTTAATAATTTGCAAATCATTATCTGTCATCTGATGGTTTTTATAGGGGATATCAATCCTATCAATATTACTGATAAATGTTTAAGTTTATAAATAGAAACGCTATCGAAGAAAAACTGTATCATCATGTTGTAATCCGATCATTTTTTATCATGGGTTTTTCCAGTAACATGTAAAATAATGTCATTATTAACTTCAAAGTGAGAGGGACGAAGTTAAACTTGACCGAATGTACTCACCTTGGATTATAATTTTAATAAAACAAGTCAACAACAACTATACATATATATATTGTAATGAAGATAATATTAGAAATAACTAAAATCTTTAAATTTCTTTAAATAATTTTTATTAATATCAATAAATAAATAAAGAAAGAAAAAATATAATAAATGAGAGAGAAAGGAAAAATATAATAAATAAATGAAGACAAAGGAGAATAAGAGGAATCCATAAGAGAAAATAGAATAAATAATAAAGATTTCACGCGAGGCCATTCGATTTATCTTGTCAAGCGATCGAGGTTGGTTTTGCTTAAATTTTTAATTTTTAAATACCGGGTTGTGCATAACCTTTTGCTAGGGGGATACCACTATAATTTCAAATCGAATACCTAATGAGTTTTATATCAAATTAAAGCACGTCGAAAACTGAATTTATTGGTACGAAATAGCACGAGTTATAGAAACCTTTTAGTGTCGAACTTATGAAGACTTGAGAAATTTTATGCTTTTTTTGACACAGAAAATTAAGACATTAGGAATTCGAATATTGAGTAAAATACTTTCTTTTCATGTTCTTATATGGTTGGATAGAGCTCGTCGAGCTCTACAAAAGTGTATATGCTAAGATTCTTTTAAGCCATTTTTTTTGAGGTAAAAAACTCAAAAATGATTTGCAAAATCCTAAAAAATGTTTAAAAAATTCTTTTTTTTTAAATGGAAGAAAAACACATGATTTTCTTTCTAAAGTTAGCTTTTTCGTTATTTTAACTAATAAACACGCTTGAAAATATACTACTTAGACGTAGTTTTTCACGCTGCATTGAATGAGTATATTTTCAAGCGTGTTTATTAGCTCAAATAATGAAAAGCTAATTTTACAAAGAAAATCATGTGTTTTTCTTCCATTTAAAAAAAAACGAATTTTTTAAACATTTATTCTCAAATCTTCATAAGTTCGACACTAAAAGGTTTCTATAACTCCTGCTATTTCGTACCAATAAATTCAGTTTTCGACGCGCTTTAATATGGTATAAAATTCATTAGGTATTCGATTTGAAATTATAGTGCTACCCCCCTAGCAAAAGGTTATGCACAACCCGGTATATTTTTTTATAGGATTGCGTCTTCGCGTTTTTTGTTGCAATATGTTTTGGCGCTTTTCAATGTATTTTAATGTGGTTTAATGCAGTTCAATGCATTTTTTTGTGGCCAAATGCATTTTTATGTGGTTTAACGTAATTTAATGCATCTTAATATGATTTTTATATAGTTTTATCTATTTTAATGTGGTTTAATGCAGTTTAATGCACTTTAATATAGTTTAATGTAGTTTGATGCTTTTTAATGTGGTTTAATGCATTTTAATGTGGTTTAACGCACCTTAATGCATCTTAATGTGGCTTAATACAGTTTTATGTATTTTAATGTGGTTTAATGTAGTTTAATATAATTTTGTACTTGTAGTTTTAAATAATTTTTATATGATATAATGTGATATACTGCATTGTAATAGATCAATTGTGCTGTCTGTTTTATATTTCTTGGATTTTTATTTTTATTTTATTGATTCAATTGTGTGTTCTTTAATGTGTGTTTTTAATTTAATTTGATGCGGTATGTATAATAGATTTTGTTTGAGCATACTGTTCTAAGGTTAAAACAGTTAAGGTGGGTTGAAGTAAGGAAGAGGTAGTATTTTGCAAGTATTAAGAAGAAAGGTTTTTCCAGGGCTGCCAAACCTCCTGATTTGATCAGGAGTCTCCTGATTTTTTACGTTTTCTCTGATCCAAAATTCTTTGATTTCAAGGACTCATTTTATCATTTTCTCTTGATTTTAGTCTTTCCTTAGTCGAAAATCACTGAAACCTTTAGCTTACAGAAATTTCAGGAAGGAAAGACGAGAATATAATCAACATTTAATGGATATCACAACTAATAAGAAAACACTTTGATTTTTATGCTTTCTCTTAAATCAAAGTCTTTCGATTAAAAAAATATTTTCGCGCACATTTACCATTTGTTTGCATATTCAATGTCTTCGTCGGAAGATGAAATTATAGAAATAATAAATGTACCATCATCATCCGATAATGGTCTTTCTATTTTATCAAAAACTACTTCAGATAAAGTTGTTGTTAAAATATCATCATCATCCGCATCGAAAGAAAATAAGAGACAGTCCACCAGTCAATCGAGTAATTTTTTACAGACCCATACTTCCGAAAATCTTTACCCCTTTATTTTATTAGAGGAATCGATAGCCCATGAGGTAAAACTACTATGACCAAAATATCAGCTCGGTTGGTCATACAACAAAAAAGTTACGAAGCTCACACTGACGGTTACTCAGCGGTTCTGTCACAGTTAGTACCTTTTTTCTTGTTTTTAATGTGACCCTCATATCTCTATTAGAAGGTTAACCAATTCCCAATAATTATACACCATTCGATAGCGCATCGAACGCTCTACAAAACTAGTTACATGGTAGAACTCAACGAAATATCAAAAAATAAGATTTTCATTAAAATACTATAAAGTGGTGCAAGATGGACATGAGACAAAAATCAGTATATTAAAAAATAATCTTCGAAAATTAGACCGCCCCAAAAATTTGGATTGCACATCGGATAGAGCAATTAAAAAGCTACAAAACCAACCCAAAACAAAATATCTTCTATCCGTAAGAAAAAAAGTTTTAAAGCATCTTTGAGTCAAAAATCGCGAAGAATACTGTTTTTCGCTTAGTTTCTGATATTTTTGTATACGCTAACTCTTTATCAATATTTCATCAAACATTAAATTATTGTACACTATTCGATAGAGGTAAGGTAGCTCTAGAAAGTTATGTGTATTATGCTTACTCATATCTCTAAAAAGAGTCATCCTTTTATATGTGAAACGAAAAACTGCTACGTAGTACAAGTGATAAATCAATTAGATGATACATGAAATTATATTACATTTTTAAAGCTCTTTTAAGTTTTCTATCATTATATTCAGCTCAAAATCAGATAAAATCTTGCACTATTTGAGCTTCAAGTTGATCAGTCAACAATATCATTATTGAAATATCATTGGATAGAACAAGCTTATTGAGAAATTCAAAGAGTCTATCTTTGATCATGTATGAAGTGTGTAGCTTTATGAATTAACGAATCATCGAAAATTTTTTGGGACAAGATGTTCATTCATTTTGACCCGCCAAAAAGTGTTTCCAATGGATCAAATGCTATGAGTTAGAACTAGAAGTTTGTGTTTGTTTTCGAATATGCTATTGGAAAATCTTGTCTGACTTTTTGTTCAAGAGTTGTGGAGCTATCTTTCAAAAGTCCGAATAATTATTTTGAATGGAAATTTGTTCCGCCCATTTTTGTATTCCTGCACTATTTCGATTCGAAACTAAAGGACACCGACGGATAACATCGTAATTCTGCCGCACCCCTAGATT
>JAJEKB010016145.1:0-11648 GCA_022393335.1 Macrotrachela quadricornifera | reverse complement strand
GAATGCTTTCCAAATGTTGGTATTTCGTATGTATCTTTATTATATTTTATAAAATTTATTGATTTTTATAACAATTTAGAATTCATCTTTGTCATATTTATTTATTTAATCGAGCAATTCTTCTTATTGAACAAGCACATTTAGTTTTATTAATTTGAATTCATTTGCGCTATGAAATATCCGTATTTCATGCAAGAATACCAAACTTGTAAGTTGTTTCTTATTGTTCATAGTTTTTATAGAAGATATTGGCTTCTAGTTGAATACATAATAATTTATGAATGCCTGTAATTAGCTAAGAAATTGATTTAACATATTCATACGAATATTTGAGAGGTAATACAGATATTCTGAATGAATTAGCTGCTGAAAAACATGCATCTTCTGAAGTTGGTAGACATATTTTTTTAAAATATTGATCATATGTTTGATTGTGAACTTCTAGTGAAGCAAAGGGTTTATTGATTATATTAGAAAATGCAGTGTTTGCATAAACATCAGAAAATCAGTATGAGGGTAAAGGCGAGGGTGAGAGTGATTGTAGTAAAGCATAGCAGAGCTTGACGAATCCTAGGATCCACTAAAATTCACTGTTCATCTTGATTTCTCTCATTATTTCATGTATATATTTTCAAAATTTCATTTTATGAGGTTCTTTTCATGTTAAAATGTTCCGTTAGCTTAGTTCAAACTATTTCTTCGTTATATTCTCGATCGAAGGAAAGATATAATTGATATGATATCATGTTATCATTTTTGTCTTCGTTATTTCTTTATATATATATATATATATCGCATGTGCCTAGTTAATTTTAATTCGTTGTTTATGTCCTAGATAGTGCGGTCTATTTCCTATATAAATGATCGATAGTTGGGTATGGATATAGTCATTCCCCATGTCACCACTTTTTTGACAACTGCATCGCATTCTCCTCAGTTGCGCACAACTGCACCGCAGTGCGCTTAACTGCGGCGTAGTTGCGTTCGCATCTGCGACGCAGTCGTCGTAATTCGTACTGTCGCATGGAGGTATAAAAGGAACTGTCATAAGCATTCTACCTCATTTTAACTTTTTACAATGGGAAAGATACGTCATTTTTTTCAAAAAAAAAGTCAATGGCATGGTGTACTAAATGATGAATTACGAATTAATTATTAAATTATGAATTAATTATTTAACCATTATTAAATTATTAATTTTCATAAATTTATTAGTTTTTTAATAATTTGTTAATTTTTCAATTATTTAATTTTATTTATTAATTTTTTATTTATTTAGAAAATGCTGAGATTGACTGGACGTCTTCTGTTACAAGTGCGTTTTTTTTATCGGAATTGCGGCGTAACTGCGGAAAATGCTGAAACTGCGACGCAGTTGCGCAGCAGTGGACAATTGTACCCAGTCGTTGTGGAAATTGTTCCCGTTTATGGAGAAATGCTTCACCCCACAAAAAATCATACATATTAAAGAGAAATGGAAAGAAAAAAATATATATACGTATGTAGATATAATCTATTCTATAATATTTCACATACAGTTGAATGTAGAGTGAAATGGTTTTTCTCTCAAAGAGAAACGGTTCAACAACGAGAAATGGAAAGAAAAAAAAGATATATATACATATCCAAATATAATCCATTGTATGATATTTCCCATAGACTTAAATTTTAAACGAAATGGTTTTTCTTGTAATGGGAAATGATTCTTCTTTCAAAGCGAAACTGTTGTACTATGTACCTTTGTCCACAAATTAACTCATATCATATAATAAATATGATGCTAGCATTATTTTCGAACAATAGTTATATCTTTCAAAATGGTGTAAATAAATTTTTCTTTCTTCTTAGCTTTCAGCTGAATAATAGAGTAGCGCATTATTTATTGTATCTACTCTCGAATGATAAGACACGATTAACTTTGCTCCTTCCATTAGCTTATCTAACTATACTTAACAGAAACAAAATATATCCCACAGAATATGCCTTATAAACGATCATCTATCATTCCTTCCTTTAACGCGCTCCGAGTATACACGCATTCTTTTCCCTTCCTTTTCTTCGCTTCTAATACTCTACTCTATTCTTATATACTCAATTTTATCATTTTTAACAATATACTCAATTTAATTCAAGTCTTTTATTATTTTACATACTCTTCGACTCAATATGAGCGAAGAGTACCTACGTTATTTACAAAAGGAGGGTACTCAACTCCTTTTTGATCCAAATTCAGGAAATTATTACACACTCCTCCCAAATGATATTTATCGTCGTAATGATAATGAAAGATATCAACTGTCTAATCAAGGACAACTTCAACAAGTTAGTCTGATGCCTTCGCAACGTCCAAATTCAACTTGCAATGAAAAATTAATTAAACAAAAAAACGATGTATCATCTAGTGCAAATAATTTCACATCAAAAACGGTATCACAACAAAAAACCTCTTCTATCCAGGTTACACAAGAAAGAAACAGAGGCACATGGCAAAATAATATGCAACATAGTTCCCCACGTAATGTAAACGAAGAGACCACTGATATCGAACATTCCGGCATGCATCCTTATACAGAACAAATACAATCTGAAAATAACGATAACCAAGAAGAAGAAAGAAACGATGATTCATTGGACAACAATAATGAAGATCAATTGGAATCAATTTCCAAAGTAAATAAACGAGCATTCAATGATAGCAATGAATTTATCACAGTTGGATCAAATAAAATAAGAAAGAAAAATCACAATACTCAAGAATCTTCAATGAAAGTCAAGGATCAAAGGACTACAACTGTTTCTAGCGATGTACAAAATAAATACTTAATCCCATTTGAATATATTCAACGAGCAGTGACATATAATCTACCATGCTTCACGATTAATTTTAATAGTGTAGATCATCTTCCACCAGCTGCTGTCGCTGCAGAAGATCTTTATGAACATTTCACTAAACGAAAGGTTCATATCATTGAAAGTTTTTCAATGGTGAGATATACAGGTGTGCAGCTCAAGATAGGAGTAAAAAATAAATCGGATTTTCAACAACTGTGTGATCAAAAAGTTTGGCCCTCTACAATTCAAGGAAATCAAATCTCAATTGTTATACCAAAGTTTATACAAGAACAAAACACACTAGTTATTCGAAATATACCTGCGGAATATACAATTGATCAAGTCGCTACTGAAGTAAAAAAGTCAGCCATCTCAGCAGAAAATTTCAAAATCATAATATATCCATATACACGTTCAACGAACGATTATAGATTTACAGTGTCCAATGAAAAGGAGTACAAAGGACTGCTTAGATTAGGTCAAATTGGGATTTTCAATCGTCTTCGATCAGTTACTCTCTACAGACAACCAAACAGACTCACCTACTGCACAAAGTGCTGGACTGTAGGACACACCCGAGAAAGATGCGATACGTCAGTTCAAAAATGTAGAATCTGTTTATCAGATTACAATGATCAGCATAATAAAAATTGCACCAAAATATACAAGTGTGCTCAATGTGGGAAAGGTCATCATTCACTTGACGCCGATTGTGAAATAGTACAGCAATATCGAGCGAAACTTAATCGTGCAGTAAAACTAGCTGTAAAGGATGGAGTAATAAGCCGTAAAACGGATGATAATATCGTAGCTGGACAAAAGCAGCCACCAAACTTGAGCAATCTGAAAATATTCCCTTCATTACCTATTGGAAATATGAAACAACCTAATCCATGGAAAAATCTAAATTTAAATGATGTAGCTGATCAAAATACAGCTACAGATATATCAAATCAAGAACTATACGAAAAGTTGTGTACTCATTTGGAGGGTAAATTGAAACAAATGGGTACTGATTTATACCAGATGAAACAAGAAATAAATGAAAACGAAAAGCGAACAAGGGAACTACAACAGAAATTAACAGACATAATGGGAATCTTAAAGTCTTTCGTCAAGGACATCACAGCTCCACTATTAAAAATAACACCAAAAAATGATAAAAATACAAAAGAAATGATTAAAAGAATTGTTACCGGTGTGAATGATCAAGTTGAACTTCTTGAAATTAATCTACATGAAATTGGGAATCAAGTGTGTGAAAAAGAAATTCCAGAGCATCAGCAGGTAGAACTATCGAATGATACGTATCGTAATTGAACATTATGCTAAATCCTAACGCTTCTGCCTTTGCTTTCGCTTATGATAAGAAAAAGAGTCCATACTTAAAAGCAATAGAAAGTCTCGAAAAGTGTAATGTTGCATCTAAAGATAAGAAAAAATTAACAATATTACTAGAAGAATGGTTTACGGCGTCGACTTTGAATAATGTTCTCTCAACATGGGAGAAACATAACCAGCAGAAAAAGAAAGTAACCAACAAGTTTACGGTACCTATGTCTTTTGTCTTGTATAATGTAGAAGGTTTAAATACACGAAGTTTAGAGATTATAGAACTAGTCAATAAAGTTGAGGCTTCTTTTATAGTATGTACTGAGGTAGGAGAAATTTGGTATAAAAGTAATATAACAAACTTTAATATTTTTTACGAAAAAGGAACGAATAAGAACGGCGGGGTGATCATCGGAGTAAGCAAACATTTAAAGGCGACGAAATATGAAACTAATCTACTTAACACACTTGTAATAGATATATTCGGTTTGAATGAACCCCTCAGAGTAATAGGCATATATTGGCCTGATAGCCAAAAACGTGATATAAACGAAATTTCGCAATATATTTCAGGAAATACAATTATAGCAGGGGATTTCAATGCTACGGTATGTTACTGGAATAGTCCAAATACCGATAAAAGAGGAAAGATAGTAGAAAAATGGTGCAATGATAATCAGTTGGAATATATAGAGGGCACCAGAAACTCATCTAAAAGATCATTGAGGAATATAGATTTCACCTTTACTAATTTTCCTGGCGTAGTAGGAGAAACATTAGATTTTGGCTCAAGTGACCACTGGCCATTAGTTTATAAATCTCAACATATAGGATTCGAATCTGTTAGCAAATTTGAAGTTATCAAATGGAATCAGTATGAGTTGGTACTTAATTTGTTACAAGAGTACTGGAGAAAACAAAAAGAGTGTAGTCCAGCAATAGAATGGTATAGAAACTATATTAGATTTCTAGGAGCGTTAAAAAATCGATTAACTACCTTGATTGAAAAAGAAAAATGGAGACCATCTCTTCCAGCTGAAATTTTAGAAAAATTAAAAACAATCAGAAAAGTTAAAAATCGCTTTTATAGAAAACATAAAGAAGAAGACAGAATACTGCTTCGACAGATGACACGTCTAATAAGGAGAGAAATAAATGAATATAGATCTAACCAGTGGAACTCGTTTTTATCAGCAATAGGGGAGAACTACGAGAAAGATAATACGATTTTTTGGAAACATCTATCTCGCATCTATAAACCATCTTCTTTACCGTTCAACAAGTTGGCAACTGGAAGGAAAAGCTTGACAGATCCTAGAGAAATAGCAGAAGAACTCCATATGTACTACAATAACCTCTTTGCGCTGCCTCAAGAAGATCCTACAGATGCACATGTTACCAGAATCAATCAAGAGTTTAGTGAAATTCAGGCATTAGTGGCTTCCTGTAAAAGTAACATTAGACCAACTAGCATTTTTGAAATAAAAATGCTGATTAAAGGAATGAAACCCAAAAAGTCCTCAGGAGTGGACAATATTTCAAACTTTATAATAAAAAAGCTACCGCCATCTTACTTAGAAGGCCTTTGCTCTTGTTTCAATGAATGGTTAAAAGAAGGCACGTTTCCGGAAGATTGGAAAACAGCTAAAATAATAACTCTAAATAAACTCAAAACGGGTACTCCGAGTCCTGAGCAAACTCGACCTATCTCTCTCCTCGCTACTCATTCAAAAATCTATGAAAAAATCCTACTAAATAGAGTACAAGAATGGGCAGAATCTAACCATATTATTCCCCTTGAACAATCTGGCTTCCGAAAAGGTTGCTTACTACAAACTAGAATCCTCTCCATATATCAAGAAATTAAAAATAAATTAGCCGGAAATATCCCTACCATAGGAGTTTTCGTAGACTACAAGAAAGCCTATGATTTAGTGTGGCACAAGGGACTAATAGTAAAGCTATGGAGAATGCAAATACCACTAGAGCTTCTTAGAGTACTAACCAGTTGGCTTTCAAATAGGAGAGCATATATCACCTTTGGAAATGAAAGAACGAAAACTTTTAATACACGCATAGGGCTGCCTCAAGGAAGTTCATTAAGTCCATATATCTTCATTGTGTATCATGCAGATCTAGTAAAGTGTACTGAAGCTTTCCCCACTCATTTGTTTGCAGATGATTTGAGTGTGCTGATCACCCCACCGATACAGAAAAGCTATAAGAAAATGAAGGAATTTTTATCGCTAACAGGTACACGAATATGTCAAAATCTCCTTGAGTATTCAAAAAAATGGAAACAACCTATAAATGTAACCAAAACACTCTTTCAAACCTTCCACTCTCAAGTAGAAAGGCCCAAGATAGAAATCTCTATGGATAATAAAACGTTGGAACAAGTAAGATCATTTAAATATTTGGGGTGTATCTGGACTGACAAAATGTCACTCAAACCGATGGTAGACAAATGCTTAGAAAACATTCAAAAGTCCTACTGTAGATTAAAATGATTGAAACGAAACAAAGATATCTCGGTAAAAGCATTAAGAACTTGCTTCTTCGCTTACTCATTTCCTCACTTTGCATGGATATTTCCCTTCTATCCTCTCCTCGCGTCCACTCAACAAGAACTAATTCTTAGGAAGTATAGAGTAGGTCTTCGGATTGTACACAGATCTTCGTTCGTCGAAGCAAGTCATATTTTTCGTATCACTAAAGAAAAACCCCTGGAATATTATATCTGCAAGTACTTGAGAAAAAAGTTAGCAACAGCACACAAAACAGATATAGGTCTGTCGACTTTCTATCAAGATATTTTTGACTGGGAAAAACTAACGTATAAAGTAGAAAATAAAAGCATTTCAAGTCCACTTTGGGTAGGACATTTCTTTAATCTATCACGTACAAAGAAAATGAAAGACAGGCATGTATCGTACCTACTGACGTGGCTATCCTTTCTAGACAGATGCGAAGCAAATTTCAAAGTCTTGTCGTAAACGAACTAGCACAATCGATCTTTGAAAAAATTCTAAATCTTAAACTTCAAATGCTCGCAACGCCTCGCAAACTCTCTTCTTGCTCAAACATCATTTTTCGTTTAAACCAACCCATGTTATCCTTTCTTTTCGATTAGCCTTTTTTCCTTTTTTTCTCTCCTATTTCCTTTTTAGTTGTCTTACTCATGTCTCTTTTATCTTACCTTCCTTTTCTTCTGCTCTGAAATATTTGAATGTTATTTATAAGTAAAACTACAGCTGTGTTACTCATGTTCTCTGTTTTTCTCTGTTATAGCATATACACATGTAGCTTAAAACTGCTTACTAAAATTCGTTGTTAGCGCTTCCGAGCGGAACAACTAATAAACCTTCAGCATAATCAAAAAAAAAAAAAAAAACGATCATCTATAATTCCACTAAAACCAAACACTTAACCTGTTTTACGAAAAACATCTCAACTTCTTTCTTGAAATCTTCCACTTCAATTTATTCACGGGCAATTCTATAAACAATTTCACTTGATATTTAACCCATTTTTACAGACAAAAGCCGACTTATGCTGATTATTAAAAGCCAAAAAATTCTCGATTTCTTTTGAATTCATTTTATTTCCATTTCTAAGTATAAATGCGGTTCTGCTAAACAACTTCTACTTTAAATATCACTATTTTGTTACCAAAACCCATTTCTGCCTGAAACTCCATCTACATGAAACGAAACAATAGGAAATTTTAAATTTTACTCTAATTTATTTCAACTCCACTTTATAAATGGAGACCTCCTGGAACTATTCAAGCTGCAAATAAAACCCTTTCCAATAGCACAATCCCATTTCTACTTGAAACTCCTATTAAGTTACGAAAAAAACCAAACTCTACTATTTCTCTTTATTTTCTTTCCATTTCTCCTTATAAGTAGGGATATGGATCGAGGATTTCTATTTAAAAAATCACCATATCTGCTGGAAAAAATCCATCTCTGCTCGAATCTTCCCTTAAGATAAAAAAAAAATAAAAAAATAATTATCCATTTATCTTCGTACTCCTTCCATTTCTCCTTATAAGTAGGGATATGGATCAAGAATTTCTACCTACAAAATGTTTTAAGGATTACTTCGTAAAAGGAATTCTGCTTGACTTTTTGAGGTTTAAGCATTTCTCTTGAAAGTGGAACAATTTCTCTTTATAGGAGGGAAATGGTCCAGCCCTCTTCTCGATGCTGTTGATATGAAAACTGGACTTGTCCACAATGTGGCCACACCGTAACAAATACTGTACCAGTTTTTGAAGGCAATAGTCTCTTAGTTTAAATAATTGAAGTCAATGTTTAATATTTGTAGAATACACGTTACCGCATGCCGTCTAGCATTTGGTGGTAAAGATATCACATCTATATTGATAAATCTAATCAAACAAACTGATACTGTACATATGACTTTAAAAGATTTTAACCAAGCACAATTAATGAAAGAAGAACAATGTACATTCAAACATGAAGTTGAAAAATCAGCTACCAGTAGTTATGATACGACTTCATCTTAATTATATACATTATTAAATAAATATGTACATGTAAATGAGATTCACAAACATACACCACCTGAACAATTATTTAATTTAATTGATCATGAATATGAAGGTAATGATTAAACTAATAATTATTAAATTCTCGTTGATATTTTGTATAGGTGTACATGACATGATAATAAAAGCTTTTTAGCGCAGTCCCTTTGGGACCAAAATGTGGAACTCACATACTCTCAGAAGTAATATACTAAACAACCATCAGTTCTTGTTTGCTGCTAAGCAAAATATGTAGTGATTTTGATTGCTCTTTTCTTTCGTCGCTCTACTACCTAGGAAAACTTATGTAAAGATCTTCATTTTATTTATCTTCCCTCTTTGTCCCTGTCATCAATGTCAAAGCACACGCCATGCTCTTTGACTTTGGTTGCTAGGATCTGTAACAGAGATATGTCTGTAAGGCGGAAGAAGCTCTAAAAGCCTCGACTTAAAACTTACACTCACTATTTTTCTTCGAAAAACATGTGAGTTCCACAAAATCATTTAATAAATGTGAGGAGGAAGTACAAAAAAGTATTGAACACATTATTTTAGCTGGAGGTAAAATGTGAAATTTATTTGTCAAGAAATAAATATTGATTGTTTAGGATCAACATCATTTCCTGATTTCGGTCAACATCTACAGGAAGCATTACCAACATCATTAAATCACATCAAAATAATGGAACCATCAAACAGAAAAAATCTTTTTTACATTGGAGCATCGAAGTTACCACCTGTGTCATCATCATCAATCAAAGCCATATGGCTTTCCAAATGAGAATACCATGAACATGGATCATCTATTATTAATACAAAATGGTTTTAAATAAAAATTTGTTTTATTTGAATGATTTTTTGTTGTGGTAACTAGGTTTTGGTTTTGCTGATGATTTTTTTTGTTATCTGAGTTATTTTTGTAATGGAAGAAAAACGTTTTTTTTTGTACTAATGGTTTCTTTTTGGTCGTTTTCGTCATTTTTTCGGTCGTGTTGATGACTTTTTTTCTGTCATGTTAATGATTTTTCTGTATTTAAGAAAAAATTTCTTGCTGATAATGTGATTTCAGATTTATGGTCAATAAAAATGGTATTTTCTCTAACTTTTGTACGTTTTTTCACATTAACTTGACTCGATACACTTTTTTGTCAATTTAAGAAAGAACATAAAAAAAGAAATTTGCACGGAATTCAATGACATATTCAATTAATAATGAAATTATATATTCCCATTTTTCACTTGGTTGATAAAATGATGAATGAGCAGTTATTAAGACAAATTTATGTATTTGAGGATTATGACGAATCAGTAGTAATGTTGATGTACTTATTTGATCATCCATTCACTGAAATTAATTCCAAAATTTTAAAATAATAATAAAAAAAGAAAATTTAACCTATTTAAAACTTTTTTAACACAAATTATTCCCGTTTTTTCATTGAATTGTGTATTTTAGTAGCTCCATTTTGGATAAAATCTTGTTTCATGAATAACATCAATATGATGTGAAACGAATTCATTATAATCTCTATTTCAGTCAGATGAACAATTCTACAAAGCAACAATCGCTAAGCATGGAAGAACATCTTCATCTGTTCTTCTTTCAATTTGAGATGGATTATCCTGTGTTTGGACAATCTTCACGTTTTGAGCCAAAACTAAAGGACACCGCCGTTTTTCCCAAAAGTTTTTCAAATGAGCTGAAATTTTTAGCCCAATACCTTTTGATAGAATCGAGTTATGGCCGAAATATGATCATGCTGAAAAGTTCAGTTCTCTATCTTGTCCTTACAAAAAATACTAACGAGCATTCATGTAATCGTGACAGATGCGAACAAAACAGATTTTATCAAAATTTTGTTATTATTAGATTAATTTAAGTATAATCGAATAACATAGAAGAATAGAACATTCTTTACTCTTGAAGACTACATAAAAAAAATGTTTCTTAAAGGTTAATATACAATATCAAATTATCACTCTCACTACCCTTAGATTGTTCTAAGTAATTTATGTTATTGTGATAAAAATGTATATTTATAGTTCATTTTACAGTAGAATAACATGTGTCAAAAGTTTTTTTCTAAAAAAGTAAATAAAATATACGAAGATTATTCCGAACGATTAGAAATTACACTTCAATTAACATTTTACATAATAAATTATTTAGCTCAGAGCACATTCTATTTTATATTTATTAAAAAGTTTGTGAAGGGCTATGAGCCTCATTTACAGAGAATTTATGAATATAATCATGATAACTACTAGAATGTTTTTCTCCAAATCTTTTGAAATGTTACGATGAGTCTTAGCATTGAATTTACTGAAAGATATTATGATTGAGGATGACAACAAAGCGAGTAATTGTTCAAATGCAAAAGTTAAAACAAGGGTGCAAGTTTATTCTTTGCTGTAGCTTTTATTTATGTGGTTTAAAGATGCTATTTACTCTTAACGATAAATCCAACAAATCTAAAAAAAATAAAGTCCATTAATTTAAACAATTGTCGTATGTGAAGCCCTTCTTCTATTTAACATGAGCCATGATCTCGAAAACTTTAAATTTATATCGACGAAATTTTGGTATCGAAATTCTAACTTCGATCTAACACATATATCAAGAAATTCTTCATAATTAATAATAAATTGAATTGTATATAAAAATGACTGAATAACAGATTTTATTTCTCTTATTGTGCTAATACATTACAAATATCGAGTTTTTTTTAAAGATTGTAATTGCTATTCTCTATATAGATATATTTCATGAATAAAATGAAGAAATTATTCATGTTAGAAATAATTAATTAACTATATTATTTTAAAATATAATGTAATGATTATCTAATAATATCAAATTTCCATTCTTTATTTCTTTTATAATTTAAGTTAATAGAACTCGTTTTTTTTTCATTATCATTTTGCT